>VWZX01008605.1:0-30221 GCA_013399015.1 Galbula dea | reverse complement strand
CCCTAGGGGGGTGGGAGGCCTTTTGGTCTGTATTAGTACTAGCACTAGAACATTACCCGACTGGTGCAGACCTGGCAACAGCCCCATCCCCCTTCGAAACTAGTTTAAAGCCCGATGGATGAGCTCTGCTAGTTCTTGTCCTAGAATCCTTTTTCCCTTCTGAGTGGACACTAGGAAATACAGTTTACAACTTAGATGCATAGACTGTAAGCACTTACTGTAATTGAACAGACACTCAAGAAAAAATGGAGGGAAGAAAACCTTTCAAATATACAATGAAGCTCAGATGAAAAGAAGTGCATCTAGAAAACAAGTCTTGTTCAACACCACTTATCCACTTGCTCCCATTGTGTTGCCCTCTTCCATAATTTCAAGTCTAATCACCAAACCTCCCACCATTTGTCTTCTTGACAGCTACCATCTTTCCACAGCCCTATACATAATATTCCTTCTGTCATCACTAATAAAATTAACATGATTAACCATTAATCATTAAAATAAAACATTCTATGTGTATCTATCTCCCTGAACATATAAAAAAATATTTTTTAGATCACTTATAAGAGAGATTGTAGTTTTCCCTAATTAGGGATACTGGGTTAGATTCTCAGTTGTGATAAGAATCAGTACATTTCCAAGAAACTACCTGATTTACACCACATGAGTATGTTGCTTATCTAATTAATATGCATCAGGACATTATGCAGGAATGCTTTCCACATGGCATACGTGTCCATGAACTGACACGTCACACACATTCCTTCCAGATCTGAGATGTCAGAGAGGGTGTCCCACAACACTGCTTTACTTGCACCTGTTCAAGGTAGGTGTGGCTGAAGCAAAACTGCAATAAGCATATTGCAGACATACATGCAGGAATAAATTATAAACAAGATGGCAAAACCTCTGATATTTCCAGAGACTATCACCATCCAAAAAAAAAAACTTCCTTTACATTGTTTTCCTTTTTTTTTCTTGTCAGCATGTCTCCAGGAGTCTCCCATAGCACAGAAATATTTCATAAAAAACTTAATACATTCAGAGCTATAATTTTTATCACTTTTCTGAGAACTGCTCAATCATTTCTAGGATTAGACAACACATGTCATGCACGAGAAAGTCAGTTTATCTAAGAAAAGATGGGAAGCACACAGGCACTTCATTTACCATACTAAAACAAACAGTTCTAAAGTGCAGTCCTTCACATGACATGACATCAGCTTCGATCTTTTTTTCTTCCTCCTTAGATTAAATAAAGACTGCAGCCACTCCACTTCCTAAATCCATCCTAATGTTCTTAAATAATTCTTCCAATTGAAACTAAACAAAAAAAAGGTAACAACAACAATAACAAAACCACCTGTGAGGCACTTTAGAGATACCATAGAGCACTTACGTTTTTACATGCTACATAACTAGGAAAGAACAGTGTTGATTTCCTCGAAAACGTTCAGATTTCAGCAACTAACAACCTTCCTAAAATTAATACTAGGCTCAACAGAACAGCACAAGATATCACAAGCCTGTATGATCACAGGTAATTAATTACTCATATTCAGTGTGATTTGAGCTTTCGTCACAACACCAAAACAGTTACAACTGCATACAGTAGCTGTAGCAACTGAATGTTTAGTCCAGACTACTTACATTAGCGAAATTTCTCATTTGAAACATGCACACATGTAAAATTCAGCTACAATTTAGTGATATACATACTGGAATGATATAAAAAAGAGCAGCAACAATGCCAAGGTACATAACCCAAGGTTTACCTTGTGAAAAGTTACGATTCTTGTTGACATGTGGAAGTTCAGGCTGTTGCAATCAAAAGGTGTGTTTGCAAGTTTAACATTTATAATTACACAAACATTCCCCCACCCTTAACGTCAAACACACTGAATGCCTTTCCAACAGCAAGAGGCCTTCCAGCTGGTGAAAAAACAGCATCAGAACCTCAATTTGTTTATTATTTAAAACTATTATCTATTTACATTTTTAGAGAAGATGGAGCTCTTTTTTTTCACAGTCTGCTATTCTACCACAGCCAGATGCTATAATAACAGATGATATATAAATACTAGATGCAGGTATGAAGACTCACTTATAAACTGCGGAAAAATATTACTAAAGTAATACACACCTTTAAAAAATTGTGAACTGTTTTTTATGGAATGCAGTGGTTTGAAGTTTACTTATGCCTATTTAAAGTATATTAATTGCTAACATATACACTCTCTATCTGTGACAAGAGTACAGTCTTAATTAACCAGATATTAGCACTTTGCAAACTGCTTACCAGCAAAACAGCGTAAGTTTCAAACTAAACACATTATATCAACAATAAATGGGTCTGTCTCCTCCAGACAAAGCTATTTCCACTTTTAAAGGCAGCAGTCAACTGAGACTGCAAGGGACAGGCAAGTAACCATTCTGCCATTAACCCTTTATGTGACTCTGGAAAAACTGTTCCAGCTTCCTCCACCCTCTTTTATCTGTCTGGTGTTTAGCCAACAGCAATCTTGGATCGGTATTCAGGCCCGGAATAATCACATCTTAGTAAGATTATTAACTACACTGATTAATTGCCTAGGTTTCTTGTAAAATTGGTGGAGAGCATGACGTTACTCTTCTGCTGATCCATATAAATCTTCTCCTTTGATCATGTAGAATATGGGTTTAAATCAAGGTAATTGGTTATACCTTTATTGCTCCAAAATAAAGAATTTAGATATCTTGGCCATTCCTTATATAGTGTGAGGATTTTTTCCAATAAATAGAAAACAATAATATATCATTTAAAAAAAAAAAATCAAAACCAGAAAAGGGAGGAAAAGGCTATAATGCAGAAGGATACAGCCATATTTTACTTATAGGCCTACCTGACTCAGAAATATATTAAAAATATTCCCATACACCATAACCATATTCACAGGTTTCTTAAAGGAGTACTGGAGTTTGTCTGTTTGCTTGCTTCAGAGCAAATGATACACATGTTCAAAATTAAAATTTGCAGCATCGTACTGATTACATTAGACTTCTGACTACGATGAATAAAATTATAAATATTAGTTACTGTTATCTTACTTACTATTCAGTTAGGTGGTTTATCTGTGGCTGTGTTGAAAATGCAACACGCCAGCTGCAAGATCCATGGAGCCTGAATCAGACTGAAGTACATCTCCATACTTACTTTTCTTTGTAGGGCACTCAGAGCACACCCTGCCTTTTCTTTCCATGATTAGTAGATCAAACTACTCTTTCAGAAATCAGGTAAAAAGGCTGATATCTATGAGGAGTTGAAACGCTGCTTTGAATGGAAATTTTGAGTATTGTGAGTAATAGAGCGTCATTGAACTGTGGCAACAGTATGGCTGTGGTTCTGCAAATCCCTTTTGTTATCTTTTCAAAGATTTGATGGTCACTGCGTTTGATGGTCACTCATGGTCTCACATTAGAAGAGCTTATGCTACACTTCAGGACTGAGAGACACAGTATCTTACTGGCAGGACTGCTCCCTGATGACTGGTTTAAAATAAAATATTAGAGAAGAGGAGAACATAAAGAGTATCCACTTAGTCACCACACATTATCAGTAGAGCAGTGAGCAAATGCAGGTAGGTACTACCATGACAATCCACAAACATATATTCTCCTTAACACCAGCTGCAGTAGCAGTGGGTACAGTGGCAGAAAGAAGAGTGATAATGCAGAATCACTATCCAGTGGATAGTGGATAGAGGATAGAATCCACTATCACTCGCAGAACCACTTCCAACTTTGTTCCAGGCTTTAGGTGATGTATGTCTCACCACCACAGCTAAGATACACTTGCTGTAAAGTAATCAGCTAAAACCAGGCACAACTGCACCAGTTCAGGTCTCAGAGGTTTTAAGCGACTATACACAAGCCAAATACCCTTCAACTAAAAGGATTCTATGTGCTCAGCACAAAAAATGTTTCCTGTTGTATCTGCTATGCTAGCTGACAAATGAAAGTCAACTATGTCTTAAACATCAGGCTGATAATGCATCTGTTCTCTGCATAAACAAAACACAGTAATTCTTGAAGGGCAAATGAAGTGCTTCATGGCAGGACAGAAATGAGACTATTGTTGAATTTGGCTGCCTTTTCCAGTTCCAGCCTAAGAACATACCGTAGCCTAGCAGTACGTTTCATCATATCTGTTGAAGCTAATTTTTATTGCTCCACATCAAACAAAAGGAAATGGGAATCACTGTTACCTTTCCTGATCATTCCTTCAACACACCTATCTTCCTAGAGGATAAACTACCCTCTACTGGAATAACAGAGAATTTACAAGCAAGAAAACGTTTCCTTAAAAACTTCATGCAGACCTTCTTAAAAGCATTCAGCTGCAAATACAGTTTGTCATTTGCTGCTGGCTTACTAAAGCTAAGGTTTATTCCAATGATTTTGCAGCCAATGTCCTCTTAGTGAAAGATAACTGACTCATCTAATACATGAATCATTCCCACAAAATTAGCCTTTTTTAAATGAACTTAAGTAGATTGTCCTAAGGAGCAAGCTGCAGATTTAGAGAGTATCCAGTAGCTTATTGGTTTGTTTTATTTTTCTTGCTCCTCGAAGCTTTCAGAATTCAAACCTTAGTATGATATTATTCATCCTGTGCAAGATATGATTACATACAGTAGCTACATAGTGTACAAAAGCTTTCTGAATACTTGCAATATTTTGTTTCCTTATAAAAAGGAAAAATCAAAGAGACCAGCTTCAGCATTTATTAGGAGAATTCTTCCACCAGGTAAAGAAAGCCATTGCATTGCACTAGTAATTGTTCATCCATCCTGACAGCTGGAAATGCTTTCAAGCCCAGCCCCATAGTGGGCAGGATGGTACAAGAAGAAACTGCTATTAAACTTTCAGCTGATCATAACTCACATGTACCCTCAAATCACATGCCCAAGCCAGCCTTCATGCTGCAGAGGCAGCATACAGCCTCAGTGTATACTATAAAGAATTCTGCCATCTTTACAAAGATGGTCCAGGTACCTTCATAGAGAAAAACAAATTTCACCCCAAAATTACGGACAATCTTCTTGAATTGCTTCAACAGAATGGAAAGAGAGAACACAATTTGCACAGAGGTAGGATATTTTGCAGAGAAATTTCAGTTCAATTTTACAAGGAGGTGTTGAAAAAAACAAAGCCAAGTATGACAACAAAGAAAGGAATGCTACAAAACCATATAGTGAGTTAAGACACTTCCCGAACTGTTAATCTGGTTGCAAAAAATCACAGGTCCACTGATTTCAACACAGGTGTCTTCAGTACGCAGCTTTTAACACTTGATAAACGTTTCTACTTTCAAACAAAAATTAACAGCTTCAGCTCTTTCTTTAAAGGTACAGAATATGGCTATTTAACACACTCCTGGGCAATATTATCACACCTCAAGAAAAAAACAGGAAAGAGAAAAAAGCCTGCCACTGTGTTGCAATTTCTGGCACACAGATACCGTCACAGAGTTACAGTCAGTATCCTTGGAAAAATTCTTCAGTTTTCACATCTCTCATGGAAAATCTTCAGAACAGTTAGGCTCGAACAGGACCTGCCAGATAACTACTTCCTGTGCAATGCTGAATTTTTAATGCTTTCAGCATAGATGACAATTACCATACATTATCACAACAAAATGAACCACCACACACAGCCAATTGAATAAAGCCAAAAAAATTGAATAAACACCAAAGAAATCCAATTCCTAATATTTACAAAGTAAATTCTAAAGTTCCCTATAAAATCAACCCAGCAGATGTTCCAAAAACATATATTGTTTACTTCAGTGAAGGTATCACCAATTGTGCCTAAGTCTGTAACTTTTTCTGCATAGATTGTGACTTAGCTGTCTACTTTTATGTTGTCAGCTAAGACCTAAACAGCCAAACTATTTTAAGGGCTCTACAGTAAGAAAATATGTTGACAGCTAATTATTACTGCTCTTCTATGAACTTCGCTTTTACGCTGTTCATCTCTGAAAGGCAAGTAAAAGCCACCAAACTTTAAAAAAAAATACAAAAAAACCACCCCCAACCAAACATAAAACATCAAAAAGCCAGTACAAACAACAGTTGAGGAAGGAACTAATTTGATCTATACTGCCCCAAAGAAACTAATTGAAAAAAGTCATTTAGAAGTATTTAACCGTTAATGCAGACTTCATAAATGCTAAAATAGTACTATGTACAACTCTGGTGACACACGTTATTATAGAGGAAAAAGTCATTCGGTCTATTAGAAAGATTAAGAGTGTCATTTAAACAGGAAAAAAACCCCAAACTTCAGTAGCATGATTGACTAATAAGGAACACATGACTGTGGAGCAAATTATAGAGCTGTGTTTTTTGGCAGTATTGCATCCTACCAGAGTGCAGATGTGCCTTGCATGCCAGTGCACCATCAGATCCCCTGGCAGGGGTAGTTTGTAGCTCTCTCCTAGGCAATCACCTAGCAAGAAGAGCTGGGGAGGGGCAGGACAGACACAGACATGGACACTGCTCTCAGTTCCCAAAGAATTCCCCCTCTCAGGGAAATCCCCCATTCATCAGGATGTTTTATCAGATACAACAGAAATGTGACAGAAGTGCTGGCAATACTGCTAGTCATACTAGTAATAACCAGAATTCCTAAAAAAATATTAATACTGTTACTGAGATAATTTTGTATGAAAATATACAGGTTAGAAAATACACTTGAGCATATATTTTTTTCCTACTCTTTTCTATTCAACTTACAATACTATAGTCCCCAGTTCCTTTTAAACATTTTTTTCAACCTACCCCTTGTACATTTTTTCTTTTTATAATGTTTAACTATTATCTAACATTTGGTTCAGTTAATTAGCATTGTCTATTAATAATGATTTTATAATGTCATGCAGAGAGAGTTTAGCCTAATGGTTGCTTTTCCCTAAAAAACTTTATGTGTCAGAAGTATGACAGCTGAATAAAAAACAAAAGAGTTTTCCCATAAGCAAATTTCCCACCAAATGAGAAAGCAAGTAGTGAGCATTAATGAACTTCAGATGTTAAATGGGAGTTTAACATGCAAAACATTTTCAAGACCTGCAGCACATTAAGAGGAGTCCAAACTTTCCAAAATTGGATGTGTATCTACTTTTACTGACTACAGAAGATATACCTCCTGTGGATGTGGAGGTCATAGGATTACCTCCAGAAAATATACATCAATTCACATGCCTACATGGGCATTTTGGTATTAAATTCAGTTACACAGAGCAGGGACACCTTTACATAATTTATTTGTCTATATTACAGATGTCCCTGAGCAATGTAGGTAAGGTTTTGGAACCATCAGATGGCTAGAGGAGCCTTATAAGAGATATCACATGGCAGCTGAGACATGCTGAATAATGTAAATCTTTTATCATACCACAGAAGAAGAAGAAAAAAGTCAAGTATTTTAATTTAAATCTTTCATCAAGCTAGAAGCATGGCCACAGTTGTACAGTTGAGTAAGTCAAGCTATAGTAGCTGACACATATTTCAGAATTCATCTCCTAAAAATTGTTAACAACATTAAAATCAAAAAAAGTTTACTCTGAGGCAAGTATAAGTTTATCCTAATCATTTTGAATGACCATGTTTTCTAATGTAATATCTTTCAAATGAACTGGAGTTATTTCCATACATGGTTATCACTCCAAAGCTTATATTTTTCCTTTGTGATGTTTGACTTCTCACCTAAGCAGTTTCCACACACACAAAAGCTCTTTAGTGGTTTTACTCAATGCTACAATCCATAACAATTCTGCTATGACAGCATAATTATTCATGTTGCAAGTGGAATTTCTTCAGGTTTTCAGTTCCACTTTAAGTTTCTTCTTTGCTTTGAAGACCAAATCTTCTGTGTGATTATGCTGTTTGTCTTGACCAGGAGTTCCAGGTATCAAGCAGAATCATTAGTTTAAAGGGAAACTCCCAGAAGTTACTGATTTTTTTTTCTAATAACTCTAAAGATTTTACACAATGGGTTGATACAGTAAGTTTGCATGCAACTTGTGCCACAGTTCTGTGACCAATGTCTACCATACCCACTTATTAAAAAACTATTTCACAAAACCAATCTTCCTATCCTTGCACTCAAAACTATACTTTCATTGTTTCTTCATTGATTTTCCTGTCTTCCCTGCATTTTTAACTAGTTCTTTAGATCTATCCATCATAAGACGTTATAGAACAAGAACTCATTCACATACACACATGCATACACACTCACAGAAGGACCTGAGCACTCTCTACTACAGGTTGAGGCTTCTGAAAATGGTCAAAATAGCAGGTAAGGCTGGATTTGAAGGTGAGAAAAATGGTGGAAAAACAGTGCAATAAAGAAACACAAATCATTTTGTCTGCCCTTAGCCACTGAAAACCTTCATACTGCTTCAGGGAAGGAAGGTAATTCTTTTCCCGTATTAGCAATGACTGCTGCACCTGTGTTAACATAATCCCACTTTAAGGCCTCTAATACCAGAGCACCAAAGTCCTAGTGTAGGGAAAGAAAAAAACAACCTTTGTGCTGTGCTTTCTTTTTAAAGTATTTTCATGTGCTTATAATTTGCTTCTGACAATTGGGCTGACCTAGCTGAGCAACCTCTACTCCCACATGTAGCTTTGTGCTTGTGACAGAATGATTTTCCAGTTCTGTAAAATATAAAGGGTTATCACTGGTAGCAAAACGTTAAAAACCAGTTTTGCTTACTTCCTCCGAGCACACCAGATTGCCACCACTACTATCATTTCTTTATCTCTTTATGCATTTATTTAAAAAATAATTATTTTTTCTAAACGTAATTTTTTTTCAAAGCTGTTAGATAAAAGCACTACAAAGCTGATAATTTTTTTTTTAAAAAAATCACTTTTTCTTCAGGTCTATTTACACAGCACTGAAAACTGAAACTCTTTGTTCTCTTTCCTATAGTACAAACTTAATTCTCTCTCATATATTTTGTTCCGCTGGTCCTTTTGCTGTCAATATGTGATGATATTAACATGACTTTACCAAATGCTATTAAGTCCACAAGATCACTTTCACAGGCTTAAAGAAGGAAGTGAGGAGAACAGTACGACTGAAAAAAGACCAGACTTTTATAGTACATTTTGCCTGTATGTCAGAGGTTCTCACTTCAGGATAAAGGTTTTGTGTCCTTTGTAACAACTGATGTCACCTAACATACCAAAAATGGCGTGAGACCAGCTGCATCTGGGTTTCCAATACAATGCTGTGAAGCTTCATCCGTGACCCAACCACATTAGAATGGGTTGCAAGTACTTTCCAGTCCAACAGAAGCATGCTCCTGTTGTGGCAGTACATTTTTATGGACATTTCTGAACTAGGGACTCCACTACCACCAGTGGTGCTAAAGCCACCACACAAGCAAGGCATCGAAGAAACTACCGTTTCTTCCCCCATAAGCCTATCTTAAGACTGACCTATCACTGAGAGACTTTGCTGGCAAGTGTAACCCTATTTCCGGCGCTTCTGTGTGACCTGGTCTAGGGAATCCCGCTGTGGCAGGGGGGTTGGACTAGATCTTTTGAGGTCCCATCCAACTCCTAACATTCTGTGATTCTGTGATCTCACATCAAGACATAACAAGTTCTCAAAACAAACACACAGACGGTTCCCTCGAATGTACACACCCCTTCCTGTGTTTAGTAACCTCGCTAACAGAAGCCAGATATCGCAGTACATCTGGAGATACTCTCCTCGGCAGCGGGAGGCATCAGTCCTGCTTGTCTGGTGCAGAAGCGTCCGCTGCCAGCCGTCGTATTGTGGTATCACCAAGGTGCGCCTGATATCTACTTCCTAGTAAACGGCCTGGCCGTAGTCTCTTCTTGCTGCCACTCGTCCACCAGCAGCCTGTGAAACGCCTCCGCGGCACCAGTCCTTCCTTCCCTAGGACACAAAGGTAATAGGAGACCACCCCCCTTCACCAGGCCGCGCCCGGCGGGACTCGGGTCCTCTTCGGGAGCTCTGCGCTGGAGTATGGTGGACCTGACCTGCGCCAAGCCCCGGTAAAAACGGACCCTTCGGGGCGCCCGTGCACCAGCGCTGCCCTTTACAGAAGGTGCTGCCCGCCTTGGCTCCCACCCATTACAGTCGAGGGACAGGCCCAGAAGGAACACGAAGCTAGGAACGGCCGAGTGAGCGCTGCGCAGGCAGGTGCGACCAGCCAGGCTCCTATCCGCTGTCCCCTCAAACGCACACCCGCGCATACCCTCACGCCCCCTCACGCCATCAGCGGCCACCGCCTTCCCCTAACAGCAGCCCCGGGCAGAGGTGTCCGCGCCCTACTCGCGCAACCTGCCTTCCCCGGCGCAGCCAATGGGACGCGGAGAGGGCGGGGAGGAGCGGCGGGAGCTGCCCTCGCCGCCTCCGCCCTCCGCGGCGAAACTCGGCGGGAGCGCTGGAGTGAGATAGACGGGGTTTGCGCCGCGCCTTGCACTGTATCGGGCTGCACCGCGCTGCACCGTGCTGGCGGGAGGGGATAAGCAGCGGCCACGACCGCGTTCCGACACCTTCCCGCGCCGCCCCTGGGACACCTGGAGCCGCCGGCCGCCCGCCCAGAGCCGCCCCAGCGCCGCACTGAGCCCTGCGCGGCGTCTGTGCGAAAGGTGGTGAGGTGGCTCGGCTCGGCTCGGCTCTGCTCTACTCGGCTCGTGCCGCCCCGATCCCCCTGCGAGCTGGGCGTCTGAGCGCCGTGGTCTGCGTGGGGAGTACGGCGACAGAAGAGGCACCGTCGGTTTCTTCCTGACCGCAGTCGGTCGTTGTCGGACGGCACCTGGCTTCGGCTCCTTTTTAGGACTTGTTTTCCTTTTTTTAACTAAAAGACCAACTTTTTTCAGTGGGTTTTTTTTTTTTTTGGGGGGGGGGGTGGTTCCCCCTCTGTCCTGTTTTTTTTTTCTTGGTGGTGTGGTTTGTGTTTTTTTTTTACTTCTTCCTTATTTGAGTTTTTATTTTCACGCTACTGAACCCCCACTCCTCTCTTACTCGCCTTTCCTTTTTGGACCCCCCTCTCCTTCACTCTGCTCCCCAGGGGCACCGTGGGCATCATGTCCTTCCACCCCGCCATCATGCCACCTGCGAATGGCTCTGCCAACGGGACCACCAGTGGTCCTGAGGGGGGGAAGCCCCCCACCATCCCCACTGTCATGTTTATCTTTGGCGTGGTGGGCAACCTAATAGCCATTGTGGTGCTCTGCAAGTCCAGGAAGGAGCAGAAGGAGACCACCTTCTACACGCTGGTTTGTGGGCTGGCAGTCACTGATCTCTTGGGGACCTGCCTGGTGAGTCCAGTCACTATTGCCACTTACCTGCAGAACCGCTGGCCAGGAGGATCTGCACTGTGTGAGTACAGCTCCTTCATCCTCCTCTTCTTTGGACTTTCTGGCCTCAGCATTATCTGTGCCATGTCTATAGAGAGGTACCTGGCCATCAACCATGCCTATTTCTACAACCATTACGTAGACAAGAAGCTGGCAGGGCTCACACTTTTTGCCATCTATGCCTCCAATGTGCTGTTCTGTGCCCTCCCCAGTATGGGACTCGGCAAATCTACCTTGCAGTACCCTAACACTTGGTGTTTCATAGACTGGCGAGCAAAGGAGGCCACCCATGCAGCATATTCCTACATGTACGCCGGCTTTAGCTCCTTCCTGATCATGGTCACCGTGATCTGCAACATCCTGGTGTGCGTGGCCCTCATTCGCATGCACCGCCAGTTCATGAGACGCACATCATTGGGGACGGACACCACCTCCAGCCGCTTATCTGACTTTCGCAGACGCCGGAGCTTCCGTCGGATGGCTGGAGCAGAAATCCAGATGGTTATTCTGCTTATTGCCACTTCCCTGGTGGTGGTCATTTGCTCCATTCCCCTGGTGGTGAGTACGTTGTGCGGCCCTTCTTTTCTGTCAGCTGCACTGCTGAGCCTTTTCCTAGTTGGTGCTTGTAGGACAAACTGCTATTTAGCTGGTGCTGCAAACTGTTAACAATAACTTAGAGGCTGTTAGCGTACCTACATGGTGAGAGAAAGTTGTGTTGATTTATATTTACAAGAAACACACTTACCCAAGTCCTGGGCACCTTTCATTGGTTAAAATACAGCGCCAGGAATTCTCAATGTTTTTCCACTGTTCAACTGGTATCTACACAGCAAAAATCATACCAAGAGCTAAAGCACTTTAACGTTCACTTCCAAAATTAATTTGTGATGATTGAGGTTTGTGTCAGGCCTGCATTTCTGGATGTTTATTGTGTTTTTAAAAAGTGTATGCTGTTGCTGAAGGGTACAGCAGAGCTGCGTTCACTTGGCACTGGCAACACACAGAATGCTTCACACCTAAAACCTGAGCTAAGTTTCCCTTCCTAAGGAACTCCCCTCCACTCATGATCTCTGGGGTAGATACCATACAGACAACTTTCCAGCAGCTCCGTGCTGTGGGAGAAGTAAACTCAGTGGAAACACTTGTCAGTGAAATGAGTTGGAGGAATCTGGCCCACATAAATCTACTGAATTGCTAAACATTACCACCGACCACTCGCTAATTTTCTGAAATAGCTGATACAATTAGTGTCATTAAATCGAATATGCAGGATCCACTTATTTCTATTCTTCCACCTTATCTCCAAGGAATTAAAAAAATCAAACAAGAAAACCCCAACAACAACAACAGCAAAACCCCCAAACTCCAAAACAAAACAAAAACCAAACCCTCACCAAACAAACAAAAAAAAACAGCTGGAGGTTCAGTTTGTGCTTGCCACCCACCATAATTGGTGTACTTCTCTCCACCTCTGGCTCAGAGACATTAAACAAATAGCTAGCTGGCTTGTTTTATTCACTACCTTCCAAAATACAGCTTAGCAGTGCTTGTCAGGTAGAAAGTGCTTTTGAAAAGATTATTTTAAGGGGGTTAATTGTTGGTAGGGTGATCCCTCTGTTGCAGAGGGGCTGCAATGTATGTGAAATGCAGTTGGCCAGCTGGGTATGTGAAAAAAATAATGTATACCATGGTACAAAGTTTTAGAGAAGTACGTGTGAACGTGACTCCAGAGGTCAGCGAGTCTGTCCCCCTGCTTCAGAGGAGCTGTAATCACAAGGGTCCGGCCAGTTTTGCCACAAACAGGAACCAGTGAAGTGTGGCTGTTCTGAAGCACCAGCACCCTGGCTGTCACCAAAGGCCATCTCCTGTCCTTCAGAGTTGTCACTTTGCGTTGTGCTGTGGCATGACTGAGCATGGTGCTGTGTGTTCATTGCTTGACCAATGAAGGAAGTCAAGAGGTGCTGAGCTGCATGTCTTTGGGTGGTGCACGCGCATGCATTAGATGGAGGAAATGTGCACAACCTGCCTTGCAGTCCAGCTCCAGAAACTGTAGGGTTAAGCTGACTTGGTGCATAAGGAGGCATCAGGTCATGGAGTGGCCAAAGCCCCAGTAATAGTGTGGGTGGAGAGTACTTAATTTGATAAATCTAGTATTAAACCAGCTACTTCACAAAAAAACCCAGTATTGTGTTTTCAAAAGAGATGCTGGTAAAAGCAGAGAATAGGTTCTGGGAATTAGTGTTGTAATGTGATGGAGTGTATCAGCTGATGAACTTAAGTTTCAGAAAAAAGCCAAACCTTATCTTGTGAAGAAGCAGCTAGAGAAAGGCTGAGAAATCTGAACGTAAAATGAAATTGTTCATACACATTTGCACTTAAGTAGTCTTTTACAGAACACTAATAAAATCAAGAGAGGGTTTACCAGAAGGGGAACTGAATTGTTGACAGTTAAAATTAATGAACCTGGGTGGAGCAAAGGGTTTATTATTTGAACAGTAGCGAGTGAAAAACTTGTGTACAGCAGAAGGTACATGACGGTGCAGGGGATGAAGTTGTGGATCTATCTCAGACCTTGATTTCACTGCTTATAAAGGCACAGTGTTACCTTGGGAGAATTCACATAAGTTAGCTTTTCCCTGCTAAAGCAGTGTATCTTTTCTATATCTAATACCAGGTAAGAGACTGTCATTTCATTTAGATGACTAAGAAAAAAAGCTTCCTTTAAAAAAAAATCAACATCCCCATATCTATGCATCATTACAGTGTCCAGTGTGGTTAAACTTCTTCACTGTTAAGTAGCTTTTTTAACTCATTTTCCTTCCCCCTTGGGCATAAGCTATAATGATATATGATGGGTCTTAGAGGTTTTTCCAATGTAAATGATTCTGTGCTTTTTGTGCCATAGTGTACTGCAGTGTATACTGCTATGTTAAGCCCCCTGGTTGCATACAGGCTGAGGTTAAGAAACAAGACATAAACTCGGAGAAGTGACACCTTTATGCTATAAAACCCTAGAAGGAGCTACTAGCAGAGATACGTAAATCACTAATACAGATGTACATTTTCATGACTCAGAGAGTTTTAGGGAGCCGTTACTGTGGGAGAGGCTCATCTATAAGAGGACAGCTTAGGAGTCACCAAGAACATGGAAGTAGTAAGCTGGTGCCAGCAGCATGATTCAGATACACAAATTAGACTCAGAGGGTGCTTGGTGACTGAAGTTTTCTGATGAGCTGACTTCCTACTGATGATTTCAGCTGAACAAACCACCACTTAAGTTAAAGCAAAGCAACTTCTGAAAGGCAGACATAAACCTCTAACATTTTAGAATGAACACTTTCACAACATAATAAAATAGCAGAAAGAGGCAACATTTATTAGGGTTTAACAAAAAAAAAGTCAAGTCTTAAAATCCTAAATAGCCCTGAAGTAATGAGCAAAGGCTTGTCTTTTTTTAAAAAGTGGTGAAAGAGCAGCAAGCTGAGAACAGCAGTTTTTAATAATGAGATGCTCCAGCACTCAGCTTACAAGTAAGGTTGTCTTGTATCTTAATGATTTATTCACAAGATCAGCAAAATTTTATAGTGACAAGTGCTGTAACAAAATTATGGGAGGTTGTGCAAAACGCTGAATGATCCTGACAGAATTGAAGGCTGATCAAATTTATCAAGGAAAGAAAAGCTGAATGAGAAATATGAGTGAAAATAAACTTGAGATAACCTGAGAGTGTTCTCAATGTGCAGAAAGGGATGTGAAAGACATGGAAAAAAAATCTGAAAGTGGTTTAAAAATGAAATAAGGACAATCCATGAATTGTGTGCTGACTCTTGACTGCACTCCAAACTATTTATCTGATCTTTTAAAATATTGTGAGTTTTTAGAAAATAGAATTGTATTGAATTACGAATAGGGAATCAATTACATTAGGAAGGAATTTCTCAAGAGCAGAGTAGTAATTATTATTTGGCCTTTAAAAACAAACAAACAAACCCCAAACTCTCTCAAGAATAAATATGCACATGCTACTCAAAGTCTATAATTCACTCCAGTACTCTGTCTGGTATTCTTAAAATTTTTAAGTGTATGATCTTTTTCTGATCCTGACCACTGAATATTTCTGTTAAATTGCAGGGAAGTGGAAAACAAAATGTTTCATGTTGTACATCTGGTTGACTGCATGAAACAATCAGGAGTGTCTAGCAATGTTTAATTGATTAAGAAATTTGGATTTTCTTTTGGCTTGGGTGGTCTTAGTTTTTCTCAAGTATTGGGGAGTGTCTGCAGCCAACAGCAAGGTGGCAGACATGATTTTTGAGCAATGGAGTAGACACCAAGCATATACCAAGCCCTTAAAGGGCAAAGGTTATTGGCTTGTGGAGCTGAAAAACTTGTTCCTGCTCAGTAGTGTATGGGGTTTTTTTAAATTTATCCCATCAGTATGTGGGCAGATTTTGAGGGCAGGTAGAAGCTATGAAGACGATTACCAATATGACTAATTATAAAAGTCACTGTAGTGCTTCATAGGATTAGAAATCATAATTTCCATCTGCAGTTAGTAAAAAGGAAAAGCAGCAAACAGCACATGGACTCAGATCCTACAAGTACCTATCACCTGAGCATAGACTCAACACACATAGTAGAGGTTTGTGCTTCTTAACACAACTGCAAACAAACTGCTAGTACTTTTAAGATACATTGCCTGAATTCTACAGCTACAAAGCTTGTGTACAAAACTGATTATTTTCAGATTTGAATTGTTCTGATTTGCTTCTTTCTTTAATTAGGATTTCAAATGGCATAAATTCAAGTATCAGGTTAGCTAACTGAGTAGTGGATTCCACTTGGCGTGTAAGATGCAAGGCAATATCTTATTATCATGCTACCACCTGCACAAGAAAACTTGTAGCCAAAACAGGATACATCTCTCGCTGTTCTTGTAGAGGATACATTAGTGTATGTTGTCTCATTAGTATTATAATAAATTGCAAAACGGACATTACAACAGTGGTAATTTTTTACGCTACATGATTAAGGTGATTTTACCTTGTGATTAAGAAGTAATCCCAGCAATAGGTCTGAATTGACAAAATGCATTTGATATTCTGGGGAGCTTTAATATAAGTCACAGGACCTTTCTGGGAATTAGAATCAGTTTTGTACAGTCCCAGAGTTTTCACTAAATAGGTCTGTGTTATGAATCTTTCACCTATACATACTGCAGATCTGTCGAAAGGAAATAAAACATACAGAGATAACATAAAGCAAGCTATGCTGTGCAAGTAGTAGTTGTCCTTTTCAGCCACAGAGTCAGCACTTAAAGACATTTTTGTTTTTCCATAAAGTCTGCCAGGTAGGCAAAGAGAGGTGAAATTTCATATGCTGCTTATCAAAAGAACAATCCCACTATTAAATCACTGATGTGTAACTATAGCTCCAAGTTTTAAAAAAAAAAGTCAGGTCTCCCAAGTTGGACCTTATACTTCAGCTGTCTTCAAAGTGTGCCTTCTGGTTCCGTGATCTGGGTAAATGTATCAGCAAATACACCTGTCACACCTCTAATCTTCCCAATAAGGACTACATTCTGTTGTGTGAGCTGCTAGGCCTCCACTCGCTAACACCGTCCTTTTAATTCCTGGCTCTCAGGGCAGGGTGATCAAACACATAGACCAGCATTTATATTTACACACTGTGCATGTCTTCCCTTTGCGTTACTGTCGTCAGTACAGGAAAAGAAAAGGAGCATTTGAAAAGGAACGTTGTTAAATCTCCTGGCAAAATTTGACCTTTGTATATTTGTAATATTTTACTTTTTATCATTTTGGAGGGAAAAAAAATTCTCAAGCAAACGGGTCAAGCAGGGATTTTAGCAAGAGCTTTTAGCCAATACCAGGCGACGTCGCGTTCACCTATTGTTTGGCCTTCCAGGTTCCGGACTCCCGACTGTCTGTGTCGCTCGTGGCAGCCTTCCGTGCCCGGGCCGATCAGTCGGGCCGCGGAAGCCCTCCCCACCCCCGCCAGGCTCCACACTGCCTCCCAAGGTCCTTGTCGAGCCCAGGCCGGCAGGCCGCGGACATGCTGGGACGCGGGACGTCATGAGCACGGGACGCCCACGCCACCTAGCGGTGCGCTTGGGACAGGTGCCCTGGGGTACTGCGTCCAGCTCTGGAGTCCTCAGCATAAGGAAATGAACCTGTTGGAGCAGGTCCAGAGCAGGGCCATAAAAACGATCAGAGGGATGGAACACCTCTCCTGTGAGGACGGGTGGAAATGGTGGGGTTGGTTAGCCTGGAGAAGAGAAGGCTTAAGAGAGACCTTACTGTGGCCTTTCAGTGCTTAAAGGGGACCTATAAGAAAAAGGGGGATAAACTACTTAGTAGGGTCTGTAGCTACAGGGCAAGGAGAATTATTTTAAACTAAAAGACTGGATACAAGGATGAATTAGACTGGACATAAGGATGAAATTTTTCACAGTGAGGGTAGTGAAACAGTGGAACAGGTTATCCACACAGGTAGTAGATTCTCCATCTCTGAAAACATTCAAGATCAGGTTGGACAGGGCTCTGACCTGACCAACCTGATCTAGTTGAAAATGTCTGCTCATTGCAGGGAGGATTGGACTAGATGACCTTCAAAGGTCCCTTCCAACCCAAACCATTCTATGGGTTACAAATTTTGGCCTCTGGAGAGGCTGGTCTTCTCTCAAGACAGTGATACACGGAGACAATAGGAGGACAATATAAAATAAACAATGGAAAAAATTTAAAGCAAATAAAGCCTAAGAAAATAAAAACCCATAAAAATAAGTTCAGTATGCATAGGAACACTCTTCAAAGTACGTGAATTGTGTTTGTTTGGCTTAACAGAAAAATAAGGTCACTAAATTGTCAAAAAGACATTTTCAGTATTAGAAATCATTAGGACAGCAACTGAAAATAATACTTAGTATATTGCTGTATAAATTCAAGATTTTGTATTTTGAATTTTGTGGGTGAGTTTTGTTACACATAAACCTGGAGAAAAGTACTGAGAAAGAAAATGCAGGCAATCACCGATTGGACAGTCGGTTTGAGAGAGACTGTATGTGTGGGACATACCTAGGAAGGACTCTGCATTATTTTAAACATACTTCACTGATCGCTTTGGAGCACATTTGGTCTCTGGATTCTGACAAGCTGAATGCCACCACATTGCCCTGCTGCAGGAAAATGTCTCCAAACAGAATTGTGAAATTTTTCACTAGATTGGACAGCTTCATAAGCAGAACTTCTAATAAAAAAAAACACTTGAGGGCTGTTCGAGTTTGGCTTGTTTTTTCAAATGGTTGTCTGCCTCCTTGTCTGTAACCTCCTAGTTAGGCAAGACTTGATTCGTCTCAGGAGTCAAGGATGAGATTTTAAAAACCTTGTAATTTTGTTACTAGATTTTTACTGTATCAGATAAGAAGGTAATTTAGGGGTTTATTTTAACTTACCTTAAGGAATCTGAAGAAAGCAGTGTCTTCCATTATCAATTCTTTTTAGTGGCTTTTCTAGGCCTTCCTGTAATTGGACACTGTGTGGGTCTTGCTAAAATGGAGAACAGCTATTTGAGACTAATCAACATAATAAACTCCTAAAAAGGCATTCTCCTTAGTGGCAAAGGAAAGATAACATGGATGTCAAAAAATTGGACTGTGCCTTTACAAAAGTGCCGTCTAAAGCAGGAGAGGGACCAAGTTACTGAGTTTTTGTCTTGGAATCAAATTAAGAAGCTGAAGAAGATATTTCTGTGTAGAAGACAGGATCATTTAGTCTTAAATTCTGTGCATGATGAACTAAAATTGCTAAATAAATAGTCACTTCATGCAGCAGCATCAACATCTTCAATTCTTCACCAATTTAGTATGTTTATGGTTTTGTAAGTAGAACCAAAATGCTGACTTAAGAAGGAGAGCAGATCACTCAGTCCAGTGCTGCAATCATGTCATCATCTTGACCTATTAAAAAATCTTGTAGCTAGGAGACCTTTTTTTTATTTTTTTTAACTATTTCTTGTTTCCAAACCAAACAATTACAGTAAGGACAGATGCCAATAAAATGCATTTATAAACTTGGGAATCAACAGCTCTGGACTTTTTTCCAGACTCTAGTGTGCTTGGATTACAATCTGTGTTTCAGTTTGTTTCTAATCAAACAGTTATTAGACTTTTGATGGAGGAACAGATTGTCCAGATCTCCTCAGTCAGGTGTCTCTTTACAGGTAGCATAAGATTTGAGGTATAGGGAGGAAGCAGGATGCAAGTCCACATCTTTTCTCCTGAGTTCTATCAGGAAAAATGAATTTTTAAAAACATCAGCCAAAACCTAGAGGGGAACAAGAGAGAAGGAGCCATTTCTTTCCTACTTGTAACAAGGCACATTTACAGCAGATTCATCTCTCTGATGTTTTTGCTATTTCCAAAAATAAACTCCTGGCTGCCAGTCTTGGATGCCTGGCTTTGCCAGCCTCTTCTCTTGTCATAGCTTGCAGTAGCAAATCTAGATCTCTGCTTTGAAATGTAAACTTTGATTTCCTAATGTAATTGTATACTTGTCTTTTTATCTTCCCCCATCTCCTTGGGTAGGTCCGTGTCTTTGTGAACCAGCTGTACCAGCCAGAATCAGTGTGGGACATGAAGCAAAACCCTGACCTGCAAGCCATCCGCATTGCCTCTGTGAACCCCATTTTGGACCCATGGGTCTACATCCTCCTCCGCAAGACTGTGCTCAGCAAAGCCATCGAGAAGATCAAATGCCTCTTCTGCCGCATTGGAGGGGCTCGGAGGCAGCACTCTGGGGGCAATTTCAACTGTGCGGATGGTCGCAGGACCTCCTCTGCCATGTCAAGTCAGTCACCCTCCTTCATATCCCGTGAGCTGAGGGAGATCAGCAGCACCTCACAAACGCTGCTTTATCCCCCAGAGCTAAGTGAAAGCAGCATAGGGGGTCGTATGCTGCTTCCAGGCCCCAGTGCCAGCTTGGCTCAGTCTGACACCACTTCAGTAAGGACACTGCGTAGCTCAGATACCTCAGACTCTTCACAGGGACAAGACTCTGAGAGCATATTCCTGGTGCATGAATTCAGGTCTGGTGGTGGAGCCAGCTCCACATCCAAGGGCAACTCTCTCCAGGTCACCTTCCCCACAGAGACACTGAATTTATCAGAAAAGTGTATATAGGTAGCCATGAAAGGCATCAACCCTGGGGATACTTCCTGATATATTGGAAAAACTGGTGCAATAGATAGGTGTTCTGCCTGTTTGAGGGGAGAAGGGTTCAGCTGTACTCCAAAGGGCTATTTTTCTCTTGTCATGTGATGGGTACATTTCTTTTAGACTACTGAGGACTGTGTGGAGCAGACACTGCACTTGGGCCCTGCCATCAGAAATGCTACAAGGCAGATCTAATGGGACTGGAAACATTGACTGCGTTATCTTGTTCTGGGACACAGGAGAGCTGCTGGACCTCTGGAAATTGAAAGATCCATCACTTTCTTTGTTCTTTTTTTCTTTGCCTTTCCAAATCTGATAGAACTCTTGTTTTGTCTCCCCATGGTTGCTCAGCTATCACAAATGTAAGCTTCTGGTACTAGAGTTGAATGTGAGACAGCTGCTCTGAGAGCTGCCTGAGGTAGGATTTTAAAGTGTCTCACTAAAGCATGAAAATGTGAATTTTTACCGTTGTGTGTATATATCAGGATTGAAAATATTTAAATGTCTATTCTTCTCTATGAGAAGGGTTTTTATTAATACAAGGTATATAGAAATGATTGCCAACCTTCTCTTCTCCCAGTATTTCCTGCTGATGAGACATACTTGGTTTAGATTTGTTGTCCATGCTAGATTCACAGCTGACAAGGTAATTCTCTACCTGAGAATACATAAGCACTTTCTGAGTGAAAGGGGAATATATATCCGCTATTAAAAGAGAAAAACACATCCTTTCAGTTAAGAATATTCAGTATATGTACGTACTAAAAAGCCAGTTTATTTATGTGCTGAGAATGTTTCTCTGTGTAACGTTTCCGCGCCTCTCTGAGTACTTTGGCCCATAGTTTGCACGCACTTAGGCACACATTTAACATCGCCCATCAGAGTAGTCCCTCTGCTGCCAGGGAGACTCCTTACATGTAAAGTTAAGGATGTATAGAAGTGCTTTCAATATCAGGGCCTAAAATTTTCAACCCCTGGTTAATAGTCTTAATACTCACTTTAGTTAAACCATCACTGTTGTAATAAAGGTATTTTTTCATAACATTTATCATTTTACTTTAAATAGTAAATAGAATTTTATGACTGTGTAATCTGATACTCCATCAAATAAATCTAGAAAAACATGGAAGCAGAATCTTCATTTAAAAGTATAGGGTACATAGCACCATATGCTGGTCTTGAACCTCTTGAAAATCATTTGTTCCTGGAGTTTTAATAGAAAACACATCACCAAAAATCAGCTCTTAACCACCGATAAAAAAAGGAGTTTTATGTTTTATATTGTAAAGGTTAGGTCTTGTTCCAGAAACACCATTTATCAAAATAATTCTGTACGGATATTTGGAGGGTCTTTTGTCAAATACTAAGCATGTTATGCTGCTTGAAGTGTTTTCATGTGAATGCTTTATTGTACTGAAAATCTTGAGCCTTATATTGATACGTTTAAGCAGTTGTAATGACCAAAGTAACTTTGGAGATCACAATTAAATGGAAATGTTCTGCTTGATCTCAGATGTTTATATGAGTCTGCCATTCAGTGCCAGCTCCTCGCCTTACCAAGCATCCCATCTTGGAATGCTTTGTGCTTAGCTGCTGTCAAAGCACACTTTGTCTGGTAAGTTTCCAAAACACTACAGCATGGTCACCATCAGCAAGAGGCAGACACCTTCAAAAATGTCCCCAAGGGCACTGATACACAGCCAAGAAAGTTCTTTATGCAAACAAATAAAAATCAAAGACATTTTCCTTTAACAGGAGAGCAGCTGAGCTTATTTGCTTTGATATTTGTAGAAAGCGAAGTTAAATCTCTACAGAAGCATTTGCATTAGAAGCCACTTTTCCACCAGTTACGCTGGAGAACAGTATTACTCATGTTCCTACTGCAGCTCTGGATAAAGATCTGTCTGAATTCTTTGCAATTAAAACACTTAACTATAGTCTGTTGCTTACTAGTGACCAACAAACAGAATATACTCATCATACTTCCCAAGACAGGAAATAGTACCTGGCAAAGTGGGAAGGTGGGCCTGTCACCTGCATATGCACCACCAGTACCAGAACTGGACCACACCTTCACAGCTGGCACAAAGCAGCAATACTGGAATAGGCAGCCAAAACAAAATGGGGGAACCTCTCTTGCCTAGTTGCTAATGCAAGGCATTCAGAAGTAGCCTGATTAAAAGGATTGGGCAAGTGTGCCATTTTTTAGGGCACCAGATTATTATGTCTCACTCACCTATCCAACAGTCCCACTCGGCTTTGGCACTTTCCTCTATGCTGACCACACACAATACTGAGTTAGCTTTGTCAGCCTCCCTAAGCATAAGAAGTCTCATAAAATAAAGCTACAAATTTGTAGAGATTCATAAGGCAGATGGAAGTTAAAGGTTATTTTCCTGCTAGGTAATTTGAGTAGTTTCCATATATTCAATACCCCAAAACAGCCTGTCTTCCACATCTGCATCCATCTTCCTCAGTCCTCTGCATATATAGAAAATGAACTAATTTGCCTTTCAAAAATGTCTTACACCAAATCTGTATCTCCCTGACTACATTCTCCTGTGACTGGCAGTCCACCTCCCTCAGTTCCAGCAGTGTGTCCTGCCCCTATGTCCCAGACCACTGCCTCACAGAACCCTTTCCATTCAGAGGTACTGCTGGACCTCTCAACCTCTGTTCCATGCCACAAACCACACCCCCAACTCAATTTAAATCCCTAACTGTGGCACTGGTTGGAGTATCTACTCACCACAGGCAGGATGACAGCTAAAATCTGGAAGAGACACTGGTTTCTATGAAAATTTGTACATTTGATCAATAATATAAATTAGCCTTACAATTGGGTCCAGATTTAGGGTGTAGGATATACTGACAGAAGACTTGGTGGATTGTAGGATCCTGTTTTAAATTAAGCTGCTTACACATCTCTGCTGTCTGCAACACTAGTGCTGCCTAACCCAAATTGGTGCAACAGTAATCCACTATCTTCAGATGGCACCAGCCATCATCCTAACCAAGAAGCTTTGTAGAAAGTTTTAGTTCTTTCTCCTAGACACAACAGCAAAACTAGTTTACTTAAGGCAGATTTACTCATAGAGGTACTAAATACCAACAGACCTTTCAGCTGCTAGGCCCTATTCTAGACCTACCAGCTTTACTGGACTTGGAAACCACCTGAAGTCTACATTACCTGCTTTCTAAACCCAAAGTCAACCCATTCCCCACCTCCAATCATTCCCCTTCACTTAACCTTAAGAGCTTCTAGGGTTGCAGATCTTAGAAAACTGGCCCTCAAAACCAGGCCAGCACATCTAGCAGGATCCAGCAATTATCCATGCTCACAAGCTGCTCCTCCTTCTAACCTAGCCCTTTCTGGAAATACCACAGGTCAAGGACTCCAATCCATTTGAGAATAGATATTTAGGCAATACTGGCTTACAATAAACACATGGCTTCTATAACCTGCCAGTAAACCAAGCCCACATGCTTTTCTTTTGTGTCCCAGTCCTAACTACACTTACAGCTATTGTATGAACTCAAAATAAATTTAAGAGTGCACCTGCCCTCAAAATTAGTTTTTACCTCCTTCCATTGGTTCTAGGATCTAAGGAGCACTTAACCTGGTATGCCACCTCTCTAATCTTGACTCCTAACACCAAAAGATGTTCTGACAACTTTCAGAAACTAGAAGAGTAGACCATTACACTTGTTTTTTTCTCTTCCATAACTACTCTTAAAATCCAATCTATTAAGGTATTATCAAATTACAGTCACAGAATCACAGAATCATTATGGGTGGAAAGGACCCTCAAGATCATCTAGTCCAACCGACAGCCCTACACTACTCTCATCCCTAAATCATCCCCTGAAGAAACACATCTATCCTCTTCTTAAAAANTCCAGACCCCTGATTAGCTTAGTTGCCCTTCTCTGCACCCTCTCTAGTACCTCAATGTCCTTCCTATACTGCCGTGCCCAAAACTGCATACAGTACTCAAGGTGTGACCTCACCAGTGCCAAGTACAGTGGCAAGATCACCTCCTTGCTCCTGCTGGTCACACTATTCCTGATACAAGCCAGGATGCCATTGGCCTTCTTAGCCACCTGGGCACACTGCTGGCTCATGTTCAGCCGGCTGTCAATCAGCACCCCCAGGTCCTTCTCTGCTGGGGAGCTCTCCAGCCACTCTTTCCGGAGCCTGTAGCACTGCTGGGGGTTGTTACAACCAAAATGCAGGCCTCTACATTTACCCTTATTAAAACTCTTAGCATAAAGTCACAGCCTTATTATCTGATCCATACTTTTTTTTCCCCCTAGTACTGTCAGAAAGGATTTATTCTGCCTCAGTACAATCTATGTTTAAATTTTTCGGAGATACTTACCTCCACCAGTGAAGTGGAATTCATCTGCACTGCTTCAGCATTTGAAGTTACCTGCCAGTCAGTCACCTTCAGCTTCCTTTGCAGTCAGTGGAAATAATTAGGCACCTTGGGAGGCTGATTCAACTCATTCTAAGATATTTACCTAACACAAAGCATATGAATGGCACTCTAAGGCTGTGTATTTCTTTCCCCCAAATATAAAGAAAAAAAATATAAAGGGAAAAAATTACATTTAAATATTTAACTGTAGATTTTGAATTAAGCAAAATGAATATTCTACTACTCTTGTTCAGATCTCCTCTTTAACAATGTTGCCAAACTTCAGCATTTTAATATATGATTCAAATGGAAGGGAAACACATAGAATCTACTGCAGCCACTGCCACTAGTGATGATGAGAAACAAAAATAAATTCCTGATGGCAAAGTGGGAGTGGGCTTCACAGATATCCTATTTTTGATAACAAAGGCTTTCTCCTTTGAGTCCCTCTCATTTGGATATGCCTGAAAGGTTTAAAAGCACTGAGCACTACCTCTTATTAAACACTTTTCCTGAGATGTCTTTCTTATTTTTACTATAAACACATCAACATTTTCATTAGAGACAGAAGAAGCCAACTAAATGAGTAACACTGTAAAATGGTCATTGGTAACCCTTATTCTTGTTATAAACAAAGTAAAAAATAGGCATCACTAAGCAGCAGAGAAATCAGTATTTTATTTGAACAGATCCAAAAAATCCCATACATGCAGAACACAGCACGCTTTATAAAAAACAATGTTGAAATTAGCAATTTTTGAACTTTTTCCCAGTTTGTGAATAACAGTGTCACGAGAACTTATTTGCTCTAAAGTGCTCTACAAAATACTATGGTCCTGACAATACCTAAAATTCATAACCTAATCTAACCAGAAGGAAAACACATTTAGACATGGGATGGAAACAACTGGCCCTCGAGCCCTGCATGGCTGTCCTGCCTGACGGTGTGGATGCCCCTCTACCAGTTTGGCCATGCAGTGCTGAAGTCAATAGAAATTTTGTGAATCCTTTCAGTAGAAATAGATTCTGTCATAAAACAGACCTCTGAAAGAAGGGAGGCAGTCCTTCCTGTATGCATAGATAGAGAACATTGACAAAAGTATAAAGCACAAAGAAAGAAAATATGTGTTGGATTATAGTTGAGAGCTTTTTCAAAATGAAAATATATTTTACAAGTTCTCTCACACATTTTCTTTTCTAGCCAGAGAATGTCCCTTCTTGAAGAAACCTGTCAAAACCTTCTCATATTAATTCTTCTTATGGCTAAATAAATTGTGTTATTTGTTATAAAAGTAAAATTAAGAAATTCTTCAACTGGACCAATTTAAGCCATCTATCAAATCATATCTGAATTAAATACCTATTCAGTATGCATTTAAGATCTATTTCTGAACTGAATGAACAAATAAAAATGTTGCATGGTCATGTTTTACATTTCTTGACATACTTTAGTTGCTGTAATTATTATGGGGTTTGAAAACCCAGATGTTAAAAAGTGTAAATTTTTTATGTGTGCTTGTGCAAGTACAGATCTAAAAATTTACATATATATAAAAATATATTCAGCAAGAGTCTTACAAAAATTAATGAAAACTTAATAAGTACAACTTGTCAATTAAGTCTTTGAAAGGGGTAATTAATTTTTGCAAAGACTGTAAGTGCCCACTTAAATAAAGTTATTCAGCTGGAAGTATGACCTCATTGTAATTACTGAGACATGGTGGGATAGCTCTCTTGACTGGAACGCTGTCATGGAAAGATAGGTTGACCAGGCTGGGTGGTGGAGTTGCTCTGTATGTGAGAGAGCAACTGGAATGTATTGAGCTCTCCATAGGGGTGGATGATGACCGAGTTGAGCGCTTGTGGGCAAAGATTAAGGGGCAGGCTGGTATGAAAGATACTATTGTGGGATTGTATTATAGGCCACCTATAAGATGGGGAAGTTGATGAGGCCTTCTACAGACAATTGGCTGGAAGGATGCTATCAAAGAGTCCTGGTTAATGGCTCTTTGTCCAGATGGAGAGCAGTGACGAGTGGTGTCCCCCAGGGCTCCGTCTTGGGACCGGTGCTCTTCAATATCTTCATTAATGACCTGGACAGGGGTATTGAGTGCACCCTCAGCAAGTTTGCAGATGACACAAAGCTGAGTGGTGTGGTTGGTACGCCAGAGAGGCGAGATGCCATCCAAAGGGATCTGGATAAACTTGAAGAATGGGCCCAAGAGAATAAAATGGAGTTTAATAAATCTAAATGTAAGGTCCTGCACTGGGGTAGGAGTAATCCTGGCTATGAGTACAGACTGGGTGAGGAACTCATTCAAAGCAGCCATGCAGAGAAGGACTTGGGGGTCACAATAGATGGAAAGCTGGATATGAGCCAGCAATGTATATTCGCAGCCCANGAAATGGTTACAAGCTGCAAGAGGGGAAATTTAGGTTGGAGATTTGGAGGAATTTCTTTACCAGGAGGGTGGTTAGGCACTGGAACATGTTGCCCAGAGAGGCTGTGGATGCCCCATCCTTGGCGGTGCTCAAGGCCAGGCTGGATGTGGCCCTGGGCTATCTGGTCTAATGACTGGCATCCCTGCCCACAACAGGGGGGTTGGAACTAAATGATCTTTAAGGTCCCTTCCAACCTAAGCCATTCTATGATTCTATGACAACTGAGAGCTGCCTCACAATCACAGGCCTTAGTTCTCATGGGGTGTTGTGGCATTCTGTTGTAGGCTGCAGGATCTAGGGCCTAGCAGAGGGGAAGCTGGACAAGGCCAAATGTCACTCCAGTCTTCAAAAAGGACAAGGAGGATGACCCAGGAAACTACAAGCAAGCCAGCCTCACCTCCATCCCTGGCAAGATGATAGAGCAGCTTGTTCTGGGCATCATCTCAAAGCACGTGGAGCAAAAGAGGGTTATCAGAAGTAGTAAACATGGATTCACCAAGGGGAAGTCATGTCTGACTAATCTGATAGCCTTCTATGATGGCATAACCGGATGGTTATCTAAGGCGAGGACAGCTGATGTTGTCTACCCCGACTTTATCAAGGTTTTTGACACAGTATCCCTAAGTATCCTCACAGGCAAGCTTAGGAAGTGTGGGTTAGATGAATAGACTGTGGGGTGGATTGAAAACTGACTGAAGAACAGAGTTCAGAGGGTTGTCATCAATGGTGTGGAGTCTAGTTGGAAATCTGTAATGAGTAGTTTTCCCCAGGGGTTGTGGGGAACCATTGTGGAGATAGAGACATTGAATTATATGAGAAGTTTAAGAACAATCTAGAAAGCTCTGTTTAACTCCCCTCCTTTACCCTTTGTTTGNGCCCTCCAGCTAGCTGGGGCAAGGCAGTGGCTCTACCCCGGAGTGGACCTGCCCTCCTCTCCCGCGGGCTGCGACATATGGCGCCCAACGCGCGGCTCGAATAACGCTCCTCATATTGAGACAGCGTATCGGTACGCCGTTTGAGCTCACCCCAGTGTAGGGATCAGCGTGCCGGCAGCCTCTTCGACCGAACGGAGGATTGACGCCAAGGACGTCGAGTCCATCCCCGCGCCCAGCGTGCAGGCACCCGAGGTGAGCGGTCGATTCAATTCCCTAATAACCGCCCCAGAACTCCCAATCCCCCTAGAACTTTAACGGACTCTAAGAGTCAAGAACTTTAAAGACTTTGAGAAGTAATCATGGGGATTCGCCTCTCCCGAACAGAGAAGGATATTTATCATCATCTTAAAGTGATCCTTAGATGGAACCCCCATACTTATGATAAGAAATCTTTGAAATATTTAGCTATTTGGCTTGCTGACAATGTCAAGGTCCTCCCGAGCAATGTTACAACAAAAGAGTTGAATGCTATCGGGAGAAAAATCTGGATGAGAAGCGAGCGTGGGGAAAAAATTGCATCCAAGGCATTAATTGCGTGGAGACTAATTTGGGGACACTTAGTTGACCAAGAGAAAAAATCTAAACTGCGTCACAGTGAGCTCCAAGATGGCGGACGGCAAAAATGCCATCAAGATGGCTGTCCGTCTTCTTTGTCTCCTTCTCCTTCTCTGACACCATCAGCGGGACGTGGCGAATTAAGGGGCAAAAAGGGCGAGCAACAACAGGGAGGGAAATGTAGAAGCGCGAAAACCGGCGTTGGGAACAGTCCACAAAATGGCGAACTTAAAGAAAATGGTGCCACGGGCTCTGCTTCCCGCGCCATTTTCCATCAGCGTAGCGCTTCAGACACACCTCCCTCCACTCCTGATGAATTAACACCGCCCCGGAAAAAGGGAGTGGCCAACCGCCCTCAAGATGGCAGCGACCGCACCTTACAACAAGATGGCGGCGCCCCCAACGAAAAACAAAATGGCGGCACTCAGGCCTGCCTCAAAGATGGCGGCGCCCATGCCCGCCTCAAAGATGGCGGCACCCATGGTAGCAACATCCGGCAACATGGCGCCACCTATACTGATTCAGACACTGACTTAGTGATATCGAATGTGACCTATGGACCAGGGCACAGTGCGAAGCGGAAAGAGCTGCAGACCTAGAGTTCATTTCCACCTTCCCGGTATTTAATGGTGAGGACAATCGCCCTACATGGCAGCCTGTGAGCTACCCTATTCTAAAAGACATCAAAAAGGCGATTGATCAATACAGTCTAAACTCACCATTCACTCTAGGTCTGCTAGATTCTTTATTCGCAGCTTATACTTTAACACCCAATGACATTCGCAGGTCCTTCCCAGGTTCTTTTGACAGCGGCGCAACTTTTCATGTTCGAGACATGCTGGAAAGCTGCAATAGTTAAACATGCCAATCAGCTGCTCTCAGGCAAGGGCTCTTCAGTCACGGACCTGGTGAACTGTTTATACGGTGAAGGTCCGTGGATGAATAATAAACAGCAAACCCGCCTCCCTGCCGAGCAGCTTGATAGGTCAAAAGACTTGGCTNCCTCCCTGCCGAGCAGCTTGATACGTCAAAAGACTTGGCTCTGAAGGCTTTGAAGGACGTGGCCAATGCTTCATCTCCTGTGCCGTCCTTCACCCTGGTTTACCAGGGACCTAAGGAGCCATTCTTGGACTTTGCGACAGGGCTGAAAGATGCCATAAATAAGCAGATCTCTAACCAGGAGGCCAGGGACGAGCTGTTTCAAAAGCTCGCCATTCTGAAAGCGAATGAGGAATGCCGCACAGTGTTAAAAACA
>VWZX01008537.1:0-10536 GCA_013399015.1 Galbula dea | reverse complement strand
AGCCCTGCAATCCCCCGTGCAAAGGCCCTCATTCCCCATTAAGAAAGGTGACTTCTGTCTGGTGTCCATAATCCTGGTGCTGTGTAGGCCATCCCGTTGTCAAAAAATCCAAATTTGTGACGGTGACACCAGCCACGGAGCCATGTGTTAATGGACTGAACGCAGTTAATTTGTCCTGGATCACTGCCTGCAACTGGAAGAACAGACGAAAAAATAACTTGTGCCCCAGAATCCTTCACCACTTTCCCCAAAGCCCTAAAGTCCCTTTTTATTGTTCTAGGACTACCATGTGTTACTTCCTCTCCTCCTACATGAAAGATCAGGAGCGGATAGTAGTCTGAGGATCGCACTAGGTTAGGGAGTTTTCTAGTGATATCCCTAACCCTGGCTCCAGGGAGGCAGCATACCTCCCTATGAGAAGGGTCTGGTCAACTAACATGGAATTGAACTGCTTCCCCATGTTGTCCAATTGACAGCTGTGTTCATGTTTTTACATTTTTTTTCCTTTTTTTAATATGTAGTGTTTTATACAACCTAGGTAGGCATCCTAAGGAGATCTCAAATAGATTTCCGTTGTTGAAATGTGTTCCTAATTATCTCAGAACTGCTGCACCCCAATTTTTTTACGATATGGAAAGAAGAGGCATTGCAAGGGCATGATCTTTGTTTTCTCAATTCAGAAAACCATCTTGTTCTTTTTTTTTCTTCTTCTTTCCTGTCTTGTTTTGTTGTTGTTTTTACACTTCAGGATGATACTTACATGTGCTTAAGTGTAGTCCTAAATCAGGGTATGTGAAACTCTTGTTGGGGAAAGCCTTGTGTATGGAACAGCAATTCCTGTTTATTCATCATATTGCTGTAGTGCTCAGAATCCCTAGTGATGAACCAGTAGCTCATTGTACCAGATGCTACCCAAAAAATGTAACACCACAAACAGAATATTCTATGTGAATGGTCCAAAGCACTGCTGTCATGGGCCATGATGTTTTATACTTTAGTAGCTGATGACTATTATCACTTTTTTTCTTTTTTTAAAATTATTTTTTGACAGATCCTCAAAAACATGCAAGGTGCTTCACAGAAAATTTAATATTGAAGGGCTCAAGAAGCTGGCAATATGAAGCTCTTGGAGACACAGGTGGTTGTTTTTTTTCCTCTCTCCCTGTATGCTTGTCCCCATTCCTGGTTTTATGATAGATTGAGGAATGCAAGAGCCATGGAGAGGATACAAAACTGTAGCCTCATTGCATATGGCTCACAACCATGTGATTTTGTTTTACAATTTTACTGAAGCATGCTAAGATGTGTGTTAATCTGTGACACAGCAGAGGTGTTTGAAAGGTCTTTTTGGTTTTAATAAGCAAAAGGGCTTTCACCTCAGTTTTATACAGTTCTTGGAAATGTGTGGAGAGAACTTAGAGAGTTCCTCAGTAAATCTTTCTAGTGGTAGAGGAAAAAAAAAATCAAAAAGCTAATTACTGGAATATTGTTGGGTAATAATTGTAACTGTAGAAGTGGGATTTTAGCCTTAAGCTCTAAAGCTAAATCCTTTATGATCTGCATGTAGTACATCACCTTATAATATTCTGTCAGCAATTTGCTTATCATATTTATAGACTATGCAACATGGAGAACACAAGTTCTGAGTGCTACCTAACAGTATTTTCAGCCTTTCATACAAATTAACAAGTTAAACAGTCAAGGCTCTACCACAGCACCACACTCTACCAGCACCTTCTTGCAGAGAAAAACAAACCATGGGCGTGTGGATACTGCCCATTCTATGCTGACAGCATGCCGCTACCAAGTCTTGAACACTGCCCTTAGTTTCTCTAGACCAAAAGGACCCCAGTGCATCCACAAAGATCCAGTCTAAATCCAGCCTTTACTGGCACTCTGTAAGGTCTGATACATCTTGAAGACACAATGGGTGTTCAGTGACAGAATTTGGTCCTCTCACTGCATATTGAAATGTCCTTCAGTGATAATAAAAGACATCACTGAAGTTAAGAATAAAGTTAACTTGTTATCTGGCTTAGTTTCAGCTTATAGGCTACATGGAATACCAAAATAACAGACAGTTTTTCTTGCATTTTAAGTGACACTGTCACCTACTTTCAGGACTAAAGAAGAGATGGAAAAACAAGATTTCTGAATCAACTAAACCTCAGTCCAATATTTTTTAAGGAAGAAAGGAGGAGCTCAAGGAGGCTTAAGCATTTTTTTCCACAGACCTACAACTTCAGAAGGATCTGGACAGGCTGGACCAATGGGCAGAGGCCAATGGTATGAGGTTCAACACACATCCTGCACTTGGGTCACAACAACCCCATGCAACACTATAGGCTTGAGGAAGACTGGCTGGAAAAAGACCTGGAAGTATTGGTTGATAGCCAGCTGAATATGAGTCAACAGTGTGCCCAGGTGGCCAAAAAGGCCAACAGCATCCTGGCTTGTATTAGAAACAGTGTGGCCAGCACGACTAGGGAAGTGATGTATTTGACACTGGTGAGGCCACACCTCGTATAGGAAAACAAAAAAGTGCAAATGACTGTGATCAATGATGCAAAACAAATTGGGAACAAAATTCTGCTATCCCTCTTATTAGTTCTAAGGAGATACAATCTCAAGATTTGTTTCAACCTTTAAAAAAAATATAAAAATCCCCTCTCCCAGCCCCATAACCCAATCTAAACCGCAAATGCATTCAGTTTTAATAAGCTAAGGTGCTATTACAGAAGAAAAATCAGTGTCTAAAAATAATATGCTGTATGTTTACAGTGTCCTTTTAACAACATAGTCTTGATATGATTTTTTGTAAATAAATAACAAAATAGAAACACAATATATTTTGTGGGGTCTTTTCTTACTGAGTTGTTTTTTTGTTGTGTGGGGTTTTTTTAGTGTTGTGCTATTTGAAATTTCCTTGACATTAAGCCAGTTCAAAGATTTCTGAAAAAAGGAATAGCAGTTGTCTTGTGAATCATTAAATAATTACAATCCTTGCTCCCTTACAGGAATTTTCCCTCCCTCCTTCCATTGTAATATACATCTTGCTATGTCAGGTGTTGAGTGTACTGATGAACTTTAAAAAGAAATGAAATAAAGTTGAAAGTACCTATTTCAAATATCAACAACTGACTTATTTTTTAAAAGCATTGTTACTGCAATGGAACAGTTTCATGTTCAGGTTTTTTTGGTAGTTAAACATTTTAATTGGGCTGTGGAAATGGAGCTTGGATATTTTACCCCAGTTAAATCAATGGTTAATGTACAGCTTGAACGAGAAATGTACAATTTGAATTGACCATTTAAAGAGATGATTTTTTACACACAGTTTGCATCCATGCAGACTGAGAGTTTTATAATTACATTATGTTTAAAAAAATAGGGGTTTTTACTTTATTAAGGCAACCACAGCTTTGAGAACATGTCCAAAGTGGCATTAATTGCAGTGGTGATACTCTTTGAACATTTTTATTTTCAGATAAGAACACTTATTCCTTTTATTAAGAAATAATTGCCAAGAAAGAACCTATTTTCCATAGAGTTTTGTTCTCTATTTTTTTAAAACAATCTATTTACTCTATTTTCTTTAAAAGAACATATCAAGGCATTGCTACCCAATGCAAGTTATTCAGATCATGGGTTTCCCATCAGTTTCACTGGGAATTGCAGATAGAAAGCACTGGTAGGTTTGGGTTCTGTCTTTTTGCTCTATTTTTTTCTCTCCTTTTTTTTTTTTTTCTATCTTTTTTATATTCTTTGTTTGGTGATTTTGTCCATGTTTATTATAATTCTATTCTCCAGAAGTGTCTTGCTGCTCTCTACTCATATGTACTGAGCATCAAAACAACTTGGTTGATGAATTACCCCTTTTTCACATGCCACTGAAAATGCCAAGTTGCTTCATAGAAACATGCTACCATAACTGAATAACCATGTACACCCTATTTTAAATGCTATGATAGCCTGTCATTCCTTGGGATAGCACTCAGCATTCTGAGCATGCACATGTGTACGACTGTACTTTTCTATTGCCTATATTGCAGTTAGTTGTAACTAGGCAAGTAAATAAGAAAAATACAGTTCTAGCAGGAGTAAGGCAGTTTGGATTATGATGCTCCAAAGCCTGGTAGATATACAAAAATGGAAAGAAAAGAAATTCAAACAGATTATAGCCAAGATCACAGCTGAGAAAATTACACTTTTTTTTGTTTCTTTCTTTCTTTTTTACAGTGATTTCTACTATGATATTGTTATTCATAGTTTAACCTGGCCCATCAAACAGAATAAGAGTTGAGCATGCAGTCCTGGTGACAACATTCATCTCTCTGCAAGGATGACCACCCACCTCCGGGTACAGTATGAGAACAGCAATGCTGAGGTGCTGATAAGTTTTGGAAACTCTGCAAAGTAGATGCTCTCTCCAATTTGACACACGTCCCCCCTCCCGTCTTATTCCCCACCTTTCCCATACCCATTCCCCCTCTTTCCTGGGAAGACTGAGGCCAAATCAATGAAGAGGAAGATGCAAACTCCATCTGTCACAGCTCTCCATGAAAAATTCTGGCCACCAAAGGGACGAGTGAGTCTAGTGCTGCCACAGGGGCAAAGCAGACCACATGCCTCCAGTCTCTCAGTCCCAGCATGACCTGCTACTGGGCACCCGACATCTGACGAGGTGTGCCAGCCTTAGGGAAGGCCTTCTCTTTCACTTCCTCTGCCTTTCCGGTGCTGTTTCACTTTCATGTCTTCCTCTTCTTCCTGTGGGGACTTGCTTTTACTTTTCCCAACCTGTGGTGTCCAAGGTGGAGGGAGAGGGGGCAGAGGGGGGAGAGGAGATGGTGGAGATTGTGTCTCTTGAGCCATGTGTATGACAGCCTCGATGGTGGCCATGATTGTATCTTGAGTGTCTGCTTGCTCCAATATCAAAGAGTTGAATGTCAATCTCTGGCCTCTTTTGCTTGGAAGGTCAACGCATTTTTCCAGAATGGGCAATTTGTCTCTGGAGTCTTCACTGAAGGAAAGGGGTTGCTTCCAAGGACGCCCCCTCTACTTCTTGATAAAGTTATTGCCTGTTTTTGATTGTCTCTGCAGCTGCTTGGCTTTCAGGACCTTGTTCACATGATCCAGGTTCTTCTTCGTGGATAGGATCTTGGCATAGTTGCACATTTTGCGTACCTCACACTGGACTGCTTCCATTTCATGGCGCTTGAACCTTTTTTTCAGTGTGGGGCTGACTGTTGGGAGACAAGGAGAGAAACAAGGGTAGATCAAACAATAGTGAATGCAAACTCTCCTTTGCCTGCTTTCAGTGTCATGAAGACTAGATATTTTCAAGTCCAGCAGGCTGAATATGACTACTGAAGAAGTGATGGTTGTGAAAAAGGACTCTGCATAGAAAAGCAACTAAAAAAAGTTAAAAGATTATTAGTCCCAAAGGAATTGCTGTTTCCTCCCTTTTTAAGAAGAGCGTGGCCAGCAGGTCGAGGGACGTTATCCTCCCCCTCTACTCTGCACTGGTGAGGTCCCACCTAGAATACTATGTCCAGTTCTGGGCTCCCCAGTTCAAGAAGGACAGGGAACTACTGCAGAGAGTCCAGCGCAGGGCCACCAAGATGATCAAGGGAGTGGAGCATCTACCCTATGAGGACAGGCTGAGAGAGCTGGGTCTCTTTAGCCTGGAGAAGAGGAGACTGAGGGGGGAACCTCATCAATGTCTATAAATATGTTAAGGGCCAGTGTCAGGAAGAAGGAGCCAGGCTCTTCTCAATGTCATCCAATGTTAGGACAAGGGGCAATGGGAGCAAGTTGGAGCATAGGAGGTTTAGTGTTAATATGAGGAAGAATTTTTTCACAGTAAGGGTGATGGAACACTGGAACAGGCTGCCCAGAGGGGTTGTGGAGTCTCCTGCTCTGGAGACATTCAAGGCCCACCTGGACTCGTTCCTGTGTGACCTTATCTAGGGTGTCCTGCTTTGGCAGGGGGCTTGGACTTGATGATCTTTCTAGGTCCCTTCCAACCCCTAACATTCTATGATTCTATGATTAAGCAGTCTTCAGAGATTTCTCTCTCTCCCCTCTTCTAAAGCAACAAAGCTTTTCTACAGCAATGTTTTACCATAGGTTTGCTTCATTCTCATTTCTAAACATCTACTGGGAGGTAAGGAAGGGCTGCTTAGCATAGCTGTCATATTGCCTCACTGTAACTATTAAACTTTATATACTCCAAACATATACTCCTGCTGTCTTCACTGTGGCCTTTAATTCTTGCCATGGAAGCCAGTTAGTATAAGTGTTTGTTACTGAAACTAGTGGGCAAAGACAAGCTGTGTGGGTCACTTCACCTGTAGCAAATTCATTACCCTTGACTGGGTTTCTTTACTATCATCTCCACTGATACTAGCTGAATCTACTCAGTCATATAATTGACTTTAATGACCCCTGAAGTAAGCTTACTCCTGGTTCAGATCACTTACTTTAGATCTGAATGAAGTCCAAAGTAGTTACTTCTCTTGCCAAGGTCACTTTGTGAGTCACTGTCAGAGCTGGAAAGAGTACCCAGCATTTCTTGGCTCCTGATCTTTTGCTTAGGACACAAGATCTTGCTTGTTTTTCTTAAATTGTCTCATTGTCATTTACTGTATGTGATGTCTGTTTAGAGTTCTGGATTTGCACACAGATTAAAAGTAACAACCTCTTTGTGAAAGAATCAGAATGTGTTAATTCTGCTATTACAATAACTGGTGCTCCCTTTCACTCCTAACATATCCGGTTTGTACTGCTGGAAAAGAAATGGTGGAGTTCAGAATTTCTTTTCAGTAAAGAATAAAACATCCCTCTAAATTAATCTCAGCCTACATCTACTTAACAAACTTAATTTACATCTAAATGTCAAGCAGTCATTTGGTTTTGAAATCCTTGAAGTTTCCAGAGCAGCCAAGACTTCAGGAAAGGTTCATTTAGGGGCTATCACTCCCCTCATGGCTAACAGGCTAATCTTCTAGCAGTAGTTACTTTAAATAAAGTTGCTATAGTAGCATTTTCTGTAGATAACCAGGAGCTGTCAAGTAGTAGAATCTCTTGCTTACTATGGGCTATGACAGATTTAGCATACAAACCTCACTCACTGGCCTCCTCTCTTGGAGAACATAAATTATTGGCTCTTAAACCACCATGTTGCTTGGATTCAGCAAAGAGCTTGCATAAACAAACCTAAGTTACAATGCAAGAAGTAGGAGTGATTCATAAACAAAACAGAGACATATGCATTCTTATAAATAAAGACATGGATGGTCAACTTCCAAAAGTCTCATTTTCATTAATTACAAAAAAAAAAATCCATATGCAACCCATTCCCCACACCAAAATGAAAAATAAAACCCACTTGCAGTTTGTGATCCATAGAGGACAAAGGAAAAGAGGAATGTAATTGTTTTGGTACCAAAGAAAAAGAGAAAGGAAATGAAATATCCAAGTTGCTCAGGAGAAGCTAATTAGTTGCAAAAAATTCCTCTCAAGTAGGTCATCCCTAAAAAGTGTGTATGATAGAGTCCTAAGGGTAAGTGGCAGTGAGATATTTCTCAGTCATCTGATCAAAATCAATGTGTCACACAAAATGATTATTCTCATCTGGTCTCATAGGTGATAGATATATATACTCCAAATATTTCCAGTCCTTAGAATTCAACTCCTGCCATGGGCCGTCCAGGCGAGCGGGACAGAACGACGCACATCAATGTGATGCAGGTTCAAATCCAACTTTAATCAGAAGGCTGCACTCTTATATAGCATAGTTCGTCCCGTACACACGATCACGCTTTGTGCATGCATAAATTTATTGGCTGCCCCATCTTGTCCACGCGCCTAAATATTGCAGGTGATTTGCTAAGACCTACTGACCACAAGGCATCAATCTCCATCTCTGACTCCTCCTGACAGGTTCTTGTTGTTACAGGTGGCAGGGCTGTTGATCTCCTTGTTCCGGAGCTGCACAAACACGCTGCCCTTGAATCTGCTCTTCTCAGGACATTTTCACACAGTACAGAGCTCAAATCTGCAGGTTCTCATAACAAGTGTTCCAAAACAATATACTTTCCCAAGAGAACAGAATCCTGTCAGACAATGCCTAAGATGGCTCACTACACATCCATTTTCCTCCAGAATATAGCTAAAGCCCCAACAGACTCCTTTGAATCCCTCCCAGATCCTGAGAGTAGCTTCAGGTCAGAAGATTTAAATAAAATATTTGATACATTCTTCATATTCGCTGTCCACTTTTTTCCTTTTATTTCTATTATCAGGGCACTTTTTGAAGACTTCTTTTTAGAAAATTCCCATATTCAGGATGCAAATATTTTCCTGAAAGTAAAGCTGAAATTTTTCAGTTGATGATGGAAATCTTGAAGATCAGAAATTTATCAGAAATAAAGGAAAAATAGTAAAATCAGGAGATATGGCATTACTCTCAACTTTCACTGGAAAAAAGAAGTAAGCCAAAGGACAAGAAACAAATTTGAAATAAATTATTAGACAAGTATCTGCAAAGATTATATATCTTTACTTTGATTTATCTTTAGCCAGCTGTTTCTGCACCTTAGTATTACTACTCTATCACAGTCAATCTGGTCTGTATAGTCCATAGAAGATGACCTAAACTTCTAAAATGGTAACTCAATGCAATTTAAGGTGACCACAGACATCCTTCTTACACCTTGATACTGGATAAGGAAGGTACAGGTCTCCTGTCCATCCTGACAAATCCAGTGGGTATCTTAGGTGCTCAAGAGGTCCAGGTCATCCAGACTGAGTGTATTGAGTGGAACCTGATGGTGAGTAGACAGTGCCTGAGTGGAGCAAAGTTAGGAATCTGCTTTCTGCCAAACTGCTAAGTTCTCCAAAATTAACTGATATGCAGACAGTTGTGGGTAGATATCTACACTTACATGTAAATCTATAAGCTAAAAACCACTCTCAGTGTCTTCCTGCACATCATTTGCGCTTGCAGCCCAGAAGGCTGCATCAAGAGAAGTGTGGCCAGCAGGTCAAGGGAGGTGATTCTCCCTCTCTACTCTGCTCTCGTGAGACCCCACCTGGAATATTGCATCCAGTTCTGGAGCCCCTATTACAAGAGGGATATGGGGGTGATGGAGCAAGTCCAGAGAAGGGCCACGAGAATGATCAGAGGACTGGAGCACCTCTCCTACGAGGACAGACTGAGAGAGTTGGGATTGTTCAGTCTGCAGAGGAGAAGGTTCCGAGGAGACTTTATTGTGGCCTTCCAGTATCTGAAAGGGGCCTACAAGAAAGCTGATAAGGGACTTTTTAGGAGGTCATACAGTGATAGAACCAGAGGAAATGTGTGTAAGCTAGAGGAAGGTAGTTTTAGGTTGGATATTAGGAGGAAGTTCTTCACTATGAGGGTGGTTAGACAGTGAAACAGGTTGCCCAGAGAGGTTGTGGAAGCCTCATCCCTGGAAGTTTTTAAGACAAGGCTTGATGGGGCCCTGGGCAACCTGATCTAGTGGATGGTGACCCTGCTTGGCAGGGGGGTTGGAAGTAGATGATCTTTAAGGTCCCTTCCAACTCTGACAATTCTATGATTCTATTTAGATGCTTTTTTGCCTTCCCTAAAACTTTGCAATCTGACAGTCTGTTTCGTTTTGGACTGAAACTCATTTTCTCATTTAGAAAAAAATCTGTGTTGTTCTATGCTGGCTTACTGAACTAATTTTTCTTTTGTAAATGCTTTGTGGTGTTTATGACTTTCTCAGGAAGTTTGTTAGAAGCTTCTAATAATGCTTTTGCTTTTCTTCCTAGCAAGTCTCTGAACTTGCAAGCTCTAGAAAGTATTTGAGTTGTGTTACATAGTCTGCCAATAGTGAGAACGTATGTTCTGAATAAGTAATATGTTTTCACTTCAGGCTTCTTAAAGGAGATATTAGGAAAGCCAATATTATTTTGACTATTAAGAGTCAGGGACATCTGATTCGACATTTGGTGAAGGTACACTATGCGGAAAATAGTCTGAGTCTTCAGGGGGAAGAGTTAAAGAGGTGTGCATATGACAAAATATCAGGGTGATCTGCCAAAATAAACCACTATTGAAGTGAGAGGCATTAGGTGTTATCAAATCATCTGGAAGCTCTTGGTGAGCAAACTTTGATATAAAATATTTTCTTATATTGCCATGTGATATACTGCTGTGCTGAAAACCAAAGCTAAATACAAATCTTTTCCATATATCTCATTGTGCTAGTCTTTAAGAGGTTACGAGCTAGCAGTATCTCAATACAAGAGAGATTGCAAGTCGAAATTACAATTTAATAAAAGATAAGAAAATGAACAATACAATGAATACAACAAAGTTATTTTTAACCCAGAACTAACAACCCAGCACCTTGGGGCACAAGAAGTGGTGCTGTAAAGCCCCTGTGCTCAGCTTCACATGCTTCCCCTCCCCCTGAGTCTCAAACAAAGGAACCTATTTGTCTTTGTGAGTGTCTTAGTTTGAGTTAGAACAGAACTATTTCT
>VWZX01008529.1:0-60930 GCA_013399015.1 Galbula dea | reverse complement strand
TCTCTGTAATTGCCACCAGATCATAACCCCTTGAGTCAGTTTTTCTGTCTGATTTCTCTGTCCTTTCTTCTTTTTTTAAAGACAGAACACAGTATTATATTAGCAATATTAATAAGTTACTAATTGTACTTTGTTATATAAAATCATTTGGTAACACACGCAGGTTACCACTTAAAGAATATGTAGTCTTTCCAGTGCTATGTGCTTTTTGGAGGGAGAATTATATTCCTACTTGACTGGAAAATGCAGTCCAATAGCCTTATATTTATTTGATAAGTGATTTTTCTGAATGTTCTGCGACTTACAGGCGTTTCATAGATCTTTAGATGAATGCACATAATGCTTAGCTATGCACAGTGTCCTGAGCCTGTCTTGTCTGCAGGTGTTTATGGAAAAGATCCAGTTATCAAGATAATACCTGTAAGAGAAGAAAGATGACCATGTGAGTAAGAGACAAGACAGGAATAAAAAGATCTAGATGCTGTTCCTGATCAACCCCAGGGATTATATGAGCTTGTTCCTTTTGAAGGAACAGCTTGTTTCTTAAAAATTATGTAAGGGTGTGTTTACCTCACCTGCCTGTAATACCTTAGATCATTACAAAAGAAATTATGCATACAGCTGATTATTTACAGCTACAGCTGATTTTCACTGCTTGGATTTTATATTTTTGGGATTATATAAAATATATATATTTTATATATGGTTTGGGATAATGCAAATAAAATAAATGCCTTTATACTTTTTTGGATTATGTTTCAGATTCTGAGGTCACATTTGTAAAAACAATTATTAGAGAATTATGGAAAACCTGTATTGGTTTTTAGACCTTGGAAAAAGACGATTTTACTAAAAATACAGTTACCACAGGATCACTATGTTGTTATCTCTTAAAATTCTATATGCTTTGGTATTCCAATTAAAAAAATTAAATACTGGCATTTTCATGTACCAGACACCTAGAGTGCTCTAGCAGTGCAGAGACTGTTTCATCTCCTTTACTGAGGGTACAAAATATGATACTCCTCAAAATTTCCACTGCTGCATCAGTAACATTTAAAGGAATGTCTGTGTAGAGAAAGAAGCTGTAATCTTTCCCCCCCGAGACCCAATTCTCAATCTGAGATAACCTCAGAACCTGCTTCCCTTGGGATGTTGATGTCTGATTTGGCATAACATCTTCCAACATGAATCGTCCCACTGACAGCAAGAGGGCAGCTCATGTGCTTTAGGATAAGTATCTGAAGAAGTGTTTACCAAGGCAGGGGCAATGTTTTAACTGCTAGGCTGGACTCAGCTCTCAGTGAACTACTTTTTGGAAGGAACATGTAAGATTTTTCAGGGGTCTCAGTGGGCAAGAACAGTAAAATTCTTCCTTCCAAAAGACCTGTAAAACTACCTTTAGGCTTACACTGCAGCAGAAAGCACAAATTGTCTTTTTCTCTCAGGCTCAATCCCCAGAAAAAAGCAGTATCTATCTTGCTATCATCCTCTTTCAGTCTTTTAACATAGCCACTTTGTAGTTCTTGCCCTGCCACTTAAAGAACAACAAATTTGCTTGTTTTTTTGTAACTTACATTGCAATATTCAGACCCATGGGGGCACCCAGGACTCCCAGAGCAGCTGCTGTCATCTGAACACTCATTTGATCCTGTTCAGTGCAGGGTTAATCTGACTCTTACTGTTTAAGAGAGGCTTGCATAAAGTGACAAAGAGCTTCAAGAGCCTAGAAAGTGCTAAGCTTGCCATGGAGACCTAACACAGGGCCACTGTGATAAACTGTTATCGTTGTTGGTTGATTTTCTGTCTCCATTTTCCTCCCTTTCCTTACACAGTGTCAAGTCCTGCTTCCAGAACATGGAGATTTGCAAGCGGCGGGTGAATATGTATGACACCGTGAACCAGAGCAAGACACCATTCATCACCCATGTAGCCCCAAGTACATCAACCAACTTGACCATGACTTTTAACAACCAGCTGAACACAGTTCACAACCAGGTAAGGACATCAATCAGAAGCAGCTAATGCTTCAAACATTTGTTTCAGTAGAGTCTAGAAGACGTAGTATACCAGTATCCCATTTAACATGCCTGCAAAAAGATTGTACTTTTTTACTCTCTTTCCTCTGCTCTTCCTCATTCTCTTTTCTTCAGGCAAGCAGTAATCTTGTGACTTTTTGTGTGATGGTGAAATGCTGCCCTCGGTGGTGGTGGTGGTGGTGGAGGTGATAAATCCTGCTTACTTGGGAAGTTGCTATGGGGAAAAGCTCATTAGTCCATTAATGCAACAATCAGGACTGCACTGACTGTGTCAGGCAGAAGTATTTGTGATCTTACAGCACTTCCTCAAATTAGCATTGAATCAAAAAGAATTTAAACCCTTTTGTAGCAGACACAGTACTATAACAAGTTGACAGGAGAGAAGAGTTTAGTGGTAATGTTTATTCTTATCTCTCATTGGTTTTACTCCAAGCGCCTCAGTTGACATGGGGACCCTGTACAGATTACCCCCATTCCAAACATGTTGCACTCTACATTGCTGGGCTCTGGCTCTGTAGTCATGCTTTGGACTCATATTAATTTTGCATGCCCCAGTGCTGGGTGCTGCTGGGCTAACAGAGTTTATGTGACTAGAAGGCTAAGTTGTTTACTATGGTACTGTATTACAACAGTGAAAGAAAACTCTTCAGGCACAGCACTCTAGGAGACTGAAGCTCAAGAAATAGCTACTGTCTTTTAAGCCTTTTGGGAACAGGCTGCTCAAGAGTCACCCCAGAGATTGCAGGTGGCATTGCAGAAACGGTGCTTGGAAAGCAAGAGAGCTAAAGGAGTCTGCGGGGATGCACAGGGCATTCCTGTGTCACTCAGAACACCAGACTTCATGACTCAGTCCTTGATACATGTGATCACAGAAGGTCTTTTGGAACAATTCATTAAGCAGATGCAGACAGAGATAGGTCATGGCTTGGCGTAATAGGGTATTAGTTACAAACACTGTTTTCCTTTCTTGGCTGAGATGCTAAGGAAATGCATGCTACATGTTCCCCTAGGTCCGAACTGGAGGGCAGAGACACCACTTGTACTGCAATTGCTAGTAGGAAATGCAGACTTGCTTTTGTCTCCTTGCAGCTCATTTGCTGTTAAGATCAGTTGTTGGCTGAGGAGAGCCATACTAATCTCTGAATTCACATAAGGGCTGTGTGTTATGAGCAGAACATTTATCTCCAGTGTTGCTAGAAAAAGTGGTAAAAATGTTTCCAAGAGGAGTATTTTCATTAGAGCAAGCTATAAACTTTTCCCTGTTCTCTTCAACATACTACTGGTCTTGACTCTGGTGTTCCTTGTCTACAAAATATCTGGGGATTGCCTCCTTCCAGTTACAACTCCTGAGATTAAGAGTGTGGGAGCTGTCATGGTTTCTGCTTGGTATGTTGCACAGATTGCGCTTCTCTGCCTCTGCACATATTGAGGAGAAGGAAGAAGAAGTGTTTTGCCCTTGTGGCTGTGGTTGCAGCTGTGGCAGTGCAGCATGGGTACCCTTCCTCGGCCCAGTGGCAGCCTGGGCAGTGCAAAATGCTTAGCCTCCTGAATCCTGCAGCCTTGATCAAGGCCACATCCTGAGTTCATACATTCATCACGAGAAAATGTTGTCTGACCTATATCCAGCAGCGATGCTTGTGTGTTTGGATGGAGGGGAAAGGTGGGCTCTGGTCTGGTAGAGCCTAGCTGGCTAGGCTTGAATGTTAAGGACATATTTTTATAGAGGAGTGACAGAGCTGTTTGTCTGCAACTGTTACAGACTCAGTCCAAATACTAAACAAGTCACCCTCAAATTTCCAGATATGTTGCAGAACTCTGGGCTGATTTTTGTGGCTTTGCAACATCCCCTGCTGGAGTTTTTACTCTGAGAGGTTTTGAAGTCAAGCCAAGTGAAGTTTGGACTTTGAAAGTATTATTATTACCTCCTTCAAATTCAAAACATAATTCAAGAGGCACGTGCCATCTTAGATACAAGCCAGAGGAAAGGATGGAATAAGTTTCCCCTTTCAGGATGAGGCTTCACAAGGCATGGAAGTTCTGAGTTTCTTTTATCTACGCAGTGTGAGCTTCTTTTAGAGATATGTGCATAATGAGAGAAAGTACTTTGGGGGTGGTAGCATTTGCTGAACCCATCTTCATCATGCTGCAAATCAGAGCCAGCTGGGTGATAAAAGGTGCTACAGTTTGGCTTTGAAGAACGTGCTATGTCTCCGAGCAGTACACAGCAGCGCCATGTGGCCAGAGGTCCTGTGGCATGATACAGCTGTGGTTACTCAGGCAGATTGTGCTCCTCTCCCTGTTGCTACCCTTACCTCTGTGCTCCTCAGTGTCCTGTTCTGTCGACCCCTTGTTCAGTTTCAGTTTGCTGGTTTTTGTTTATTTTTTTGTTACTTTATCTTACACTACTTTACTTTTTATTTTTATTTTTGGATTTTGCTTCTTCCAGCGTACCCATCTCCCTCATTTTTTGTTTGTTTTTGTTTAATTCCCGTCATTCCTTTAGACCACCAACCTGGCTCCCACCTCCTCCAGTGCCACTATTTCCTTAGCCAACCCCGAGGTCTCCATACTAAATTACCAATCTGCACTCTACCAGCCCTCAGCGGCGTCCATGGCTGCGGTGGCCCAGCGGACCATGCCCCTGCAGACAGGAACAGCGCAGATCTGTGCCCGGCCTGACCCCTTCCAGCAAGCTCTCATTGTCTGCCCACCAGGCTTCCAAGGTAAGTAACAGCCTTGCCAAGTTTCAGCCAGTTGCTGCTCCCTTCCCTCTGCTGTTTTATGTAGCTCTTGTTGGAAGCAAGCTTCCTTAGTGCCTGTCATATGGTAGAAAAATTGCTGGCCTCCTATATCAGAGCAATGACGCTGATGCAGACAGAAAGGTTTGCAAGAGCGGAGGGTCTTTCAGGCACCTCCAGAATCGTGTGTTGGAGGTGTCTGATGTAAAACAATGGGGCAGGCACTTAGAAGGAGCTGAGAGAGGGTATATGGTATTTGTTGTCCTATGCCCCAGAGAGGGTTTGAGGCTCTTCTGCCTCACTTTGGTAAACTTGAAAACCTTCCACCACAACAACAGTAAATCAGTACATAAATAATGGGTTCATAACTTCTCAGTGATTCAGTTGTTAAAAGGGGGACTCAGGAGGTTAACGCAGCAGGGAGTGTGGTGCTGATGAGGATCAGTGTTTGCCCCCACAACAAGTGCTCATGACCATTTATCGGTACAAATCCTTCAGCTCCAGCTCTGCTGTAAACAGTTCTGCCTGTATATTCCAGTGGCAGGTACCATTGTCAGTCAACTTGAGTGGTGATCAGGTTTAGCCACTTCTCCTTCTCTGGACTTTACACCCTGTAGCAGTGTAGCAAAGTAGGAAGTGATCTAAATAGACAGTGGTTCAGCTGGTACAACTTCTGCTCTTTATTTCTACAAGCCTTTCTGTGCAGCAATCTCTAGGCACTTGTTAAGTGTTCTGCAAGACTGTAAAAAGTCTTTTGAACTAGGGGATTTTAGCTAGACCTCTTCTACATAGTTAAAATGCATCTTGAGGGTTTGACTTCAGAAATGTATTGCTAAAATACATAAGCTAGCATTTTGTGCTTGCTGTCTTGAGAAATCACTAAACCAGAGGAGGTAACACAGGCTGTGCCACTCACTAACTAAGGTGGTGGAGAGGGAAGCTTCGTCCCCTTCAGTTAGGCTAGTGTGGCTGAGTCAGACTTGATTGGAGTTTGGAGTGTGCTAGATTACACAGTCAAATCAAACTCTTAAATACAAGTCCTGAGAAGCTGTGAAAGAGAAAATTAGCTATCCACATCAAGACTGAGGAAGTATGGAGTTTTGGATTCCACTGTCCCACTTTCTTCAAAAGAGAGTATTCTTACATAGCAATGGGTTTGGGCTGTCAAGGACCATTTTCTCTTGTCAAACCAGAAAATATGGGGGAAGAGAAGCCATTCCCTCCCCTCTCCTAAGTTTCTTCCTGTACACGTTGTATTGAGACGTTTCCCACCCATTTTAGGCACCCTAAAAATACAAACTCAGTTAATTCCTTAATATATTTGAAAATGACTTTTCTGCACCATTATACATGCATCATGTTTATCAACATCTCATGGACATCTTTGGGCTGAGGTAGTGTATGCTGGACTCAGAGAGCCCAATTTTTCAGAGGGACTGAACACTGCAATTTAAGTGGGCATTGGTGGGCATCGAAATTTAGACTGGAGATTAGAAAGAGGTTCTTAAACCAGAGAGTGGTGAGGCACTGGAACAGGTTGCCCAGAAAGGTTGTGGATGCCCCATCCCTTGCAGAGTTTAAGGCCGGGCTAGATGTGGCCCTGGGCAGCCTGGTCTAGTGGGTGGCATCCTTGCCCATGGCAGGGGGTTGTAGCTAGATGATCTTTAAGGTCCCTTCTAACATGGGCCATTCGATGATTCTCTGATCAGTGAGTGCCTTTAGGCACCTCTAAAAACCAGACCTCTGTTCCTAGAAATTCTGTTGATAGCTAATGCTGTACCTTCTGTTCTGGTGGAACAGGGTTACAAGCCTCCCCTTCGAAGCATGCTGGGTATTCAGTTCGGATGGAGAACGCCGTTCCCATTGTCACTCAGGCTCCTGGGGCTCAGCCTCTTCAGATCCAGCCAGGACTCCTCGCACAGGTAAGGAGCTCTGTAGACACCAAGCTCAGCAGATATTTTTTGTGTCATTTAGCTCTTGGAGGCTGAGGAGAATAGCTTTCTCTGAGGGCCTTCTGTGGTGCAGTTGAGAGACTGGGGCAGCCATATAAGAGTATCCAGCTTTCTCCAAAATATCCAAACCTCTCCCAGTTCATTGTTCAACTCTAAGGCTATGCCAAGTTGCAAAAGTTTCTGGAAAGACCTTCTTTCCTTTTGCTTCTCCACTGAAATCAGTGAGAAGTCTTAAGGGAGGCTGTTTCAGGCCTCTGCTGAGGAGGAACCAGTAATAAGTTTACTGCATCCTCCCCCTGAACTGATGGTTCCAGTGGTAGTTTGTGGCCAGGAGATGTGCTGGTGAATTGCATACTGACAGTAAATATCTTCATGCTTTAAATTTGCATCCCACTGTTTTATGAGATGCCCCTCTGCTCTTAACAAAAAGATATAGGGGGCAAAGGCAAGGGCCCCACAGTCAAGTAGCTCTCCTTATCAGCAGCACTTCTTGGCACAATTGTCCAAAACACACTCACAGTAAAAGCATGGTTCCTTCCAGGAAAAGACTCAAAAGGGAATGTGTACCACCATTCATGTGCCCATCCTCAAGGGGAACCCCAGCTCCTCAAAAAGGAGGAGCAGTTAATTCCTCCTTGTTCTGGTTTCAGTGAATCTGTTTTTCAGCTGGTGTCATGGTACCTTTGCCGATATCAGGCATGTTTCTGGTGAAAAAAAAAAAAAGTGCCCAGGGTACTTAGTATCAATTTGTGCAGCGTGGAAAAAATGACCTACAACTAAAAATTGTATGCCTGTGACTGAGGATTGGTTGATCTGTCATGCCTTCATTAATGCCAGCATGGTCATAAAGCAGTCACGTACCAGCAGGCTTTGGGGTTTATGCCTGTGCATTGCGTTGCTCGGGTGAGACTGTTGGAGCAATTACCTTTCTTTGCCAGTTTCCAGTCACGCTTATCTGGTGAAGATGGATCGAAACACAGCTTGCAGCCTGAGTGATTTCCATTAGCTAACGTGCCTTGCGCCTTCCCAGTATCAGGGTTTTTGCAAGAAGGCTTTGTGAAACGTGGAACCTGTCTCTGTTGCAGCCTGTTGTAACAATCTACCTGGGCCATCCCTCGTTTGGTAGGAAAGGAGAGCTTGAGAGGCAGGAGAAACAAAAACAGTGGCAATGTGAGTTCTGTGGAGGCACAGTTGTGGGTAACTGTTACTTGTTCAAGGAGTTTAGCCAAGGCAGTGGGTGAAGGAGAGTACTTGTGCTCCCCCACCGTTCTGCCTGGCCTCTTGGGGTGTACGTGGAGCTTGAAGGGATGAGGGTCAGGTCCAAAGCATCTCAAAGGCAGCAGGATTCTGAAGATCTCAGGACCTCCAGATGTTCTTCCTTTCATCTCAAAAGTGACCTTGCTGGGGTCACCATGCAGTCTGTGAGAGGGACGGAGTGTTCAGAAGGAGCTTTGCTACCAATTTTTATGCTACCCTTGCACATGAACTCACATTTCGTGGGCTGCCCCTCTCATACTTTCTGTTGACATTTTATTCACTGTCACTTCCACAAGGGAATTTAAGCTGTTTCTAAGAAACACTACTCACTGGCAAAGATTTTTAATTTTTTATTTGATAAAAGAGAGGCAGTCTGGCTGTTGATGTATCTGTCTGTCTCACGCGATGAGAAATGCTAGCTGCCACTCTGATGGCAAGACACTCTGATTGATGCTAGTGGCATCTGGTGTCTGCAGGCCTTGCTCGGTTCGGGCTGAGCAGCTGGTCTGACAAACAAATCTGTACCCAATTCCAGTTTCCTGAATGGAAAAACACAGCTTCTTTATAATGCATTGTAGTCACATCTGATCTCTGAGTGGCTACATATCTCTCTCTTAGCAGAGAACTATTCCTCTAATGCACAGCTGCTTATCTCATGCTCTTCAGATCAGACTGTGTGTTTGCCCCAACTACTAGAGGGACAGTCTCCGGCAGAGAGCGTAGTGCCTCTGGAGCCCACTTCTGTCTTTCCACCTGCCTTATTTGTCCTCCTGCTGAGGCATGATGCCATTCCTTGTTCCCAGCACTGTATAGTGCCATCAGGCATTCTCCCCTGCCCAGTACATGTTGCAGGTTTCTGTGCTTGCCCACATCAGCATGGCTGTGGCTGGCAAAGCCTTACTGCATCCCAGCACAGCCAGTTCTCCCTGTGCGTATTATACAAAACCAGTAGTCCCAGAGGAGGGGCAGGGGAGGTAGTTCCAGGAGCTGGAGGGACCCAGGGCAGAGGCAGTTGACAGATTTTGAGCATCATTTCTGGCAGCTCTGTGTCTGCTGCCTGTGGCATGGAGCTAGATAGAGCAATCAGCCTGCAAAATGCAGAGCCAGTGGCAAAAGTAACTTACTTGTTACTTCTCTGGGTCTGTTTTCACTCTTAAGCATCTGTGGTCCGCATACTACATGCATAAGAGATGAGTGAGAGGAGACTGGTCCTGTCTTTACTAATAACTCAGCAGCTTCAGATCTCAAAAGAGACAAAGCTGTACAGTTTTCTGGCAGGCTTCCATGATATGACCCAGAACTGTCCCCTGTCCTTGAATAATGCCCCAAATTCTTAATTTTTCTCTCCTTTTAACTCCTTCCCAACAACACTTTTCACTGAGGTCCTGCCACTACCTTTCAGAACAAACACTTATTCCATTAGTCATTCTTGCTCTCCATCCAAAGTGGGAGCTCCATTGCACCAGGGGACCCACCACCTCCCAAGAGCAAGGCTGAGCGCAGCACTCCACCGCGGCCACAAAATTTCGCTGTGATGCAATAACAGAGAACACACTGTGGCTGCAGGCACAAGCCTCCTGTGTGTAAGCATAACAAACTGTGCTAGTGGATCAGCCTAGACAAGTCTTCCTTTAGATTAAATGATTCAGTGGTCCTTACCTAGTAAGTGAGGAATTTGTGCCTGGACCCTGACACTACATCTGAATTTATGCACCGAAGTCAGGAAGGGAAATTAAGATTTGGTATTTCTCTTCCTAAGAAGGGAGGAAGCAGTTTTCTCTGCAGGTAAATCCAGGTAGCCCCCTGGGACTGACTGTAACAATAGGTTAGTCTCCTCTTTTAAATCAAAGCTGAGGAAAAAAAAACCTTTTTTCCCTCCCTGATCTTTTTGTGTCTTTGCCTCCTCCTCTTACCTGCTCCAAGTGGCAGTAGTCCATGGTTGTTCCTCCATAGATGAAGAGATCTCGGGACCTCTGTGACTGTCCATGCTTTGCAGATGTTGCAGCCTTTTCATCTAATTCAGCAATGTGGAGAATTAGAAGATGGTCAGACTTAGGAGCAGAACTAGGAAAAGGTGTTTTCTGAGGTCATGGGGGAATGTTTTGGTGGTTTTTTTTACTGGGGGGTAGGAGAGGCTCAAAGGGACAGTTAACGAGATTCTTGTGAAGATGGAGATGGGGATAAATGCGCTCTTGGAAGAAACGTCCACTCTAAAATTTAGCCTCCTTAGAGCTGTGAGATAACACAACATAGGTCCAATGTAGTAGTGCTGGTTGGGACTAAGGAGGGCCATAGCTGGTACCCCTACATTCCCCAGCCCAGGCAATGGGAAGCTGCCAGAGTCATCTTCAGGCAGCACACAGCGAAGAAAGTTTCCCAAGTCAAAAAAACCAATCATCTGACTCGTCTGTGGAGTCAGTGGAGCAGGACGACCTGAGTCATGCCTGCGCCAGTGCAACTGGAGGAATGGTTGCATAGCAGAGCAATGGCTCAACTCAAAGGGCAGAAATTTCCACCCTTAGAAGGGGGGTAGCTGCTCAGAAAAAGCCATGAGAGCACACTGAGAGAACAGGCACACGATGTGTAACCGTGCATGGCTCCACTATGCTTTGGCCAGGGGACTCCTGGTGAGCTGGAAGCAGGTGACTGGGCTTCTTGGCCTGTGCAGTAAGTTGTTTCTCTTGAGGAGCACTCCATGACGGATGCACATTCCCTTTTGATATCCCCTAGTTCACCTCTTTTAGCTCGTGAAATCCTTGCAGCCACCTGTTCTCTTTTCTGATCCTTTTCATTTTCTTTAAGTTCCTGAAGTCCTTCAGGTCCTTCTGGAGTAGGAAGGAAAATTGGCTGTTGTAGAGGGAAAAATAACAATGAGAGCCTAGTGCCCAGCTGATCTTGAGAGTCAAAATTAAAATGTGCTGAAGAGTTTGATCTTGGGTTTGAAATGCTGACCAATACTGATCTCTCCCAAAACCCAACTGCTGCTTTGAACAGCAGAATTTTTCCCCACCTCTTTTGCTTTTTCAGTATCAGTAACTTTTACTGCTTTCACTGTGGTTTTCTAAAAAGATTTGTCACCTATGACTGAAAAGTGGTAAGAGCTAGGCAGTGTGACCGTGATTGTTACTATGAGCCCTAGCTGAGCATGGACCACCACTCACTCTCAGTCTATGATGCCTCTTGTTGAGAAATTGTTTTCCTTTTGCCCAACAGCAAGCATGGCCCAGTGGCACTCAGCAGATCCTGCTCCCTCCTGCCTGGCAGCAGTTGACCGGAGTGGCCACCCACACTTCTGTGCAGCATGCAACCGTCATCCCAGAGTCCATGGCAGGCACCCAGCCGCTGGCAGACTGGAGGTAAACTGGAGATACTTGAAGGCTCCCTGAAGTACCTATTGGTGCTGGAGGAAGCATGAGAATAGCCAGGGTGGGAGGGATGGGGTCTTGTGAGGCTGCAGAGCCAGAGGCAGAAGGGCAGGGGCTGCAACCTGCAAACCCCCTGTCTTAAGAGCTATGGGGAGCTTCTCTGTTCCCTGTCCTTGAAGTGGAGTGCTATCCTATGCCTCTTCTTTCAGTCAGTTCCCTGGGGGGAATGCTTCTTCCTGGGGGCACTAGAAGCCCGGTGGGCTCTAGAGGAGGATGCCTCAGTGGAGGCAGTGGGAGCCTATGGAAGAGCCTGCTGAAGAGCCGTCAGATGGATTTTAAACATACACCTATCTCCTCCCTTTGCAGAAACACCCACGCTCATGGCAGCCACTACAACCCCATCATGCAGCAACCCACACTGTTAGCTAGCCACGTGACTCTCCCTGCAGCCCAGCCCGTCAATGTGGGTGTTGCTCATGTCATGCGGCAGCCACCCACTGCCACCACCTCCACTAGGAAGAGCAAGCAGCACCAGTCAGCACCCCGGTGAGTGTCATGGCTTCCAGCACTGGCCTTGGTTGTGGCGTCAGTGAGGCAGAAGTCCATACCTGGGTTGTTCTGAATGCAGCCCTGCAGTGCAAGCATGCTGATGAGAGTGTTATTTGCTGACCTCTGTGGGGGCAAAATGAAGTTTTTCTTTGGCCCATGAGTGATTAGATGAAGCTTTTTGTTACTGGACTCTTTGCTGTTTCACCTGTTCTGTATGCAGGTCAGGAGAGCAGGGGGTAGAAGGTAGTCGGGTGCATTTTATACCCAGGGAGCATTGTTTTGTGTAGGAGTTAGTGGCTGGAGGGAATGCAGGAAGGAGATTCAGGTCCTGTTCATACAGCTTGTTATGCTGATGTGGTTACCTGAGGCCTTCTAGTCACTGTAATTAAAAACGTAGCTATAGTCTCAGGTCACTGAGCTACAATGGCCAGTTAGTCGCCACATCTTTTCTTCTCATGTCACTTCAAAGCACTCCTGAGGTGCAGTGTCTGCATTTCGACAGGGTGGTGCACTTCTAGGGGACCCCATCTTCAGGAACACTTGCCTGATGTGTACACACAAGATTTGTCCGTTCAAAAGCTATGAGGATGACCTGTCTTCTGTGCTTTAATGCCATACAGAATGGAGGACTAGGTTGGCTTTAGACCACCTTCAAGCCCTCTACCTCCTAACATAGATGGTTGGCTCCTATCTTCCAACCGTAGACACCACCAACAGATACCCACACTTTTTATAATTATGGCAGAATAAAACAGAGAGCATTTTATAAGGACATGCCATACAGGGGCAGTCCTTAGACACCTAAATCTAAATCTTATCAACTCTCAGTAGGACCATTTGGCTCTGCAAGGTGGAGATTGGGGTTTGGTTTGTACTATGTTATGTGGCACAGCTCAGAATGGTAGGATGATCACAGTGCCTGTCACAGCCCTGTAGTCTTGCTTAGGTGACAAGGCTGCTTAAGGTGTATGTGCAGCTGTTTTGGGGAAAGTCCTCTGGGCTGTGAAACTAGCACATTGCTTTAATAAAAACAAAATGGTGCAGGAGAGAGAACCAAAATGGGTCATCATTTGTGCAGTGGCAAAAACAGAGGAGCTTGTGGTTTTCCTGGGTGATTGGATTGGAGCCAGATGAGCTCTGAGTTCACAACCAGTTAGACTTTAGTTAGGAGGCCGCTATTTAAATCCTTCCCATTTTTTGCTCTCTAATGTTGCATTTACTTTGGGTGGGCCCCAGCTATCTTAGTCCATTTGTAATGTGGAGGAGAGGCAGCTATGTCCCCAGCAAGACAGCAGAAGAAAACACCTGTTGCAATCCGTGTGCCTGTGCAAGGCCTCCCCATTCCATTCCCTCTCCAGGGTCAGGGTGGCAGTGTCCAGGAGGAATTGGACACTTCCAGAACAACGGGTTTCTGTGGCTTCATTAGTTGTGGCACTTTTGTAGCCAAGAGAGGAACGTGCTCCTTTGGAGAGGAGGGTACTCCATGGTGCTCATTAATATTCAAAAAGCACTGCAAATGCTACTGTGCAGCCATTTGTTATGCAAAAGACCCTGTGTAAGTTGTTACAGTGCTACTCAACAATGAATTCCTTTTGATGGATGCCACCTATTCCTTTTGTTAGCTTTCAGGCCAAGCAGAACATGCAGCCCAGGCCCCACTGTAGAAAAAACCCAGAACTTCAGGTTTTTTTCATTTTTGAATCTGCACATGTTCTGCAATAGGCAGAAGAAATACAAGAAAGAAAGAAAACACAGGAAATGAGCTTTAGTCAGTGTGCTATGTTAAATATTCACATCTGCAGGTTTGTGCTACACCGTTTGGTGTACAGGTTCTGTGTTCAGATCCCTGATCCAAGTGGGCCCTTTCCAACTGTAGGCAGGGAAGCTGAAGTTGGAAAACTGGGCTAAAAACCAGGATTTGAGAATGTTTTGCTACTGCACAGTAAAAAGTGTTCTTTTCTTTCTGATTTATGTATGCTGTATCTGCTGCCTCACATGGGAATGAAAGGAAACTGAGTATGTGTCCTCCCTTCTGTGTGCTCTCATCCATGGGACTCAGCTATCCTAGAGGATGAAGCATTGGGCAGGAAATGTTCATTGAAAAGAGGCTTAAACAGAAAATTAAATTTTCATCTAAGAAAAGCAGTTTTCCTGATAAACAATTGTTGTTTTCAAAAACAAATTCTAATTTTGCCTTAGCTTTTTCTGGCAAAAAAAAAAAAAATCTGGTCATGATGGAGGAGAAAGTGGTTAGCATTGGTGTTCTTCTTCATTTTGTGACAGACAAACTTTGTCTGCCTGTGTTTTGTATGTCTGGGCTCTGTGACTAGCCTCTACCTTCCAGTGCAAACTCTTGGAAGGCAGCATTTCTCATTTGGAACTTTCTAGGGAAAACAAAATTGAATTTTTAACTAAAAGGAACTACTTTTCAGCCAGTTGTTTGAATAAGGCATGTGAGGTATTCTGTCGTTTAAAGAGGTGACTATGCCCATCTTGCAGTTTTCTTATACTCCATAGATCAGTGCCACTGAGTCAGACACCAGGAGTCAAAAGCCGTGGCAATGGTCAGCTTAGGAAAACCAAGTTTTAACCACCTAACAACCTTTCCCCTTTCCAGAAATGCATCCACGTATGAAGTTTCATCCTCTCAATCCATCAGCTCACCTCAGCGGTCCAAACGAGTGAAGGAAAACACACCTCCCCGCTGTGCCATGGTGCACAACAGCCCTGCCTGCAGCACCTCTGTCACATGTGGCTGGGGTGATGTGGCGACCAGCACCACACGGGAGCGACAGCGGCAGACGATAATCATTCCTGACACCCCTAGCCCCGCAGTGAGTGTCATCACTATCAGCAGCGACACAGATGAAGAGGAGGAGCAGAAGCATGCACCCACCAGGTGAGCAGCGGCTCTTTGCTGTTCTCTTTGCACAAGAAGGAGAGCGAGGCAAAGGCAGAGAAGTGCTGGGGCATCCCAGAAGTTGCTATAGGGTCCCAGGAGCTACAGCTGGGTCTCAGCACCCAGACCATCTTTCATTTGATAATGGAGAGACTAAAATAGTAGCTGGGGACTCTGCAGACTTAGGTGATGTTCCCTAACATGCTGTACATTTGCTGTGTGACCTTGCAGAAGTATAGTAGTCTCTCAGTGCCATGGTTTCTCATCTATAAGAGGAAATAATAGTTTTTGCTATCTTGCAGGACTGCTGGAAGCAAACTTTAGAGATCCTATGGTGACAAGCTCTTTAAGTGAGGTAGCTGTTTAAAATAAAGATAAAAAGAAGGACTTAGAAGAAAGGTAGCTTAAATTTGCCTTTTCTTTTTCTAAGTGATCCAGGAATCTGTAAAGGGCATTAACTGACACCTTCCATATGTGCTATTTTTCACAAAAAGTTCCTGAAAAACAGTGGTTGTGTCATAAACATTCAGTAATGGTAAATACATGGCAAGGGGTTTGCTCCCTTCTGATTGTGTTGCCAAAACATCCTTGAACTACTCTAAAAAGTGGCAGAAACTGGTTGCTTTTGGCAACCTGAGACTCTGCAGAGAGGCATAGATGAAGCTATGAAGACCATGGTGACTGAGTTTGCTCCTTAAAGAATTAGCTGACACAGGTGAACAGTGCAGCCCAGGACTACTGCCACTGCTGATCATCTGCTGTTTATAAGAGAGGACTTGATTTTCCAGGACTGTCTTTTCAGCAGCTTTCATCACATGCAAGCATTCAGTTTCCCATCTAATGCCGTTCACAAGACATCACTCTGCTTTATAGAAGTTTGAATAATTATACTATCTTTATGTTAGTAACTGAGGTAGGAATTTTTTAACCTTCTCGCTCCAGTATTGTTGAGAGAGAATTTTTTTATTTATTTAGGACATGCTTCGTAGCAGATTTTCCTTTAATCACTGGAGATACCTATCTGTATCTCTGTATCTCTGTGCTGGGGTGATAAGGGGAGCGCTGCAAATGTGCATGGAACAAATGAGATGCATTTTCCCTCAAGGAGCTAAAAATCTGTAAAGAGGAGCTATATGATTCAGGCATTCCAGGGCTGCAATTTCAATCTGCTTCCCAACAGCCACCATCACTTCCCATTCCCATTCTTCCTACCAGTGAACTCTACTGGGCAGCAAGAGCTCAGTGCCTCTCAAATACAGGCTTGCCATGAACATGGTGGTTATCGTGGGGAACTGATCTTAGGACAGAGTAACATATTTCAGTTAAAAAAAAAAAAGTGAATTACTATAATATTGCTTAATTTGGTATGGAGAAGAAAGCGTATTTCCAGAAACAGTTGTTTGGAAGTCATGTGGACTACAAATAAGGAGCCTCCACATCGAGGACTTTTAAAGGAAAGGAAGGGCAAGACAAAAAGAGATGCTGAAAACTGAGGTTGTGAAGTGGGTCACATGAAGAGGGCAGGTTTCTCAAGGGCTGTGGGAGCTATTTGTAAGCATTTTTTACCCATGGTGTTGATCCCAGCCTTTGGGGGAAATGCTGTGCAATTACTCACACTTACCACCTGGATATCACCTCAGGTCCAGAGGCAGGTAGAGGGAACTGCTGGGATCCTGTGGCCACTTCAGCTAACAGTTGTCTCCTTTGCTTCAACTTTGATGCCATCTGACCAGTTTAGTCACTCAGCACCTCTCCAGGGAGACAAACAGAACAAAGTTCTGGAAAATGTCTGGAGATCAAGTTGGAAATTTGGAGTACTTAAATATGCAGGCAAGGTCTGGTGAGGGGTTAGGAAAGTAGTCCCGGTAGCCAAGCATACATAAACAAACTGACTTCAATATGACAAATGCCTATTCAGGACACATTGTGCCTGGGATCAGATCCTTGGCTACTTCTTGTATCCACATGGCATATCTGTAACAGAATGCCAGGGTACCAGCATTCCTGGAAGGCCAACACACAAGAGCTAGATTTAATTTCTGAGCCATATAGCAACATTTTGCGTGGACACAGGCTGTTCTCAGACACCTTTTGGAATTCCAGAGTGAGTTAAATTGCCTGTGCAGATGTAACCAGAGTGAGTAGAGAATTAGAGACAGAGACACAGATGGAAAACGGCATGTTCAGAATGAGAACTTTTGGTTAAAGTCCCCAGGAGAGTGAAGTCATCTCCCTCAGTGCCTTTTGACCTGGGCAGATCTAAGATCATATTCTCAGCTGTAATAGAATAATAGAATCATAGAATTGTCATAGTTGGAAAGGACCTTAAAGATCATCTAGTTCCAACCCCCCTTCCATGGGCAGGGACAGCTGCCACTAGATCAGGTTGCCCAGATCCCCATCCAGCCTTGCCTTAAAAACTTACAGGGATGGGGCTTCCACCACCTCTCTGGACAACCTGTTCCAGTGTCTCACCACCCTAACAGTGAAGAACTTTTTCCTAATGTCTAATCTAAATCTACTCTCCATAATAAAAGGTTAATAGGAGGCTAGCTTCCCGTTAAGGAAGCTGTATCAGCATTTAATGCCAATGAACTTTGCCCCTGCCAAAGCTGAGGTCTTTCTCGTTGAAACTGTGCCACATTTAGGAAAGTACCTACAAGTTCTCTTACTTGTCTATTTTTTTGTCTCCAAGAAGAAAGGGAGTGACAGTGATATATATGCTCCAGTGTAATCAGTGCCTAAAGGCTCAGGATCTGAGTCGAAAATGAAACCGTGCAAATAATGCTTTGTCTCACCTGTATTTATGCCAGTATTACCCTATTGGGCAATAGCTGTGGGTGTGAAAAATAAATTATTTGAAGCATGCTATTGGTCACATCCTAACATTATTAGCTTTTTCTAGATTAGAATACAGAAATCATATGCAACTTGACAGATCAAAGGGAATTGCTTGGTCCCTCATCTTACTGATAGCAGTGGTATCTTTGCATTAACTTCACTGATGTTGGATCAGCTCCTGAATTTGCTACAGCACTTCTTTCTCATGTTTCCAGTGGGGTTAGAAATTTCTCTTTGACCCATGAGACTAAAGCTGTTTATTTTATTGATTGCTCAGTGAAGAGAGATTAGAGCTACCTGTGGTTGTGAGAAGTAGTAGATCATTCAACAATGTAAGAATTCATAAGTCTCAGTTTAAGAAGGACTGGTAATGCTGATAAAGTATGACACTGCTGATGCAGTAAAGGAGCCCTACAGCTTGGATTTGCTCTGACAGAAAAGCCTCTCTGTAATAACAGAGCAGCAGAGAGCTTTTCTCATACAGGGGATGCAAAATTTTTATTGGCAAAAAAAAAAATCTGTAGAATTTGGTGTGATGTGAGCAGAATTATCCTTTTCCTATTGAGAAGCACAGATGTTCTAGTAGAATGTTTATGAACTACCAGCTGACCAGGCAGTCAGGCCAGCATGTTGCTTATTCTTTACTCAACTGTGTTTTGCGCTGTTAATAAGTGTAGCTTAGTGTAATCATTTTAAAATCAATAGTCATCTGAAAATGTGGACTTTTATTGGGTAAAGGTGCTGGGGCGGTGGTGCAAGGTGGGATTTGGAGGGCCTGCTCCGTGGAGGCTTGTCAAAGGGGGCCATCTGCTGGGCCCCAGCCCTGTGCCTGGGGAAGAATCACCAAGGAGGGGACCTCAGGTGAAGTTCAGCAGGGACCATCCTCAGAGGAATGGTCAGAGATTGTCAGGGGGGAAAATCCTGTTTAAACAAGTCAATTTGTCAAATCCTAGGCTTTTTGCAGGCTACATTGTGATTTCTCTAGTAATATTCCAAACAGGGAAATCTAGGGAAGCTTCAAAACTGAAAAATCTTTTGACTTTTATTTAAGAGGGATAAACTGTTATGGGATTAACTAATTAAGGGGAAGACTTCTCTTTTCTGGTTTAGTGGAGGTTTTTTTCTTTCAAAATGTAAGCAAATAGCAGGAAAAAATATTCAGATGGTCAGAATAAAGAAGGATGATACTTAGTGAATGAAATTGCATTTGCCTGGTTTCTGGTGTCAACAAGTTCTGCCTGTGATATTTTGTCCTGCAGAATTGCAGAAAAAAATTTGCGTATAAGACACATTCTATAAACAGGAAACAGTTTTGTCACTCTATCACCACTGAATTTCTAGACTCTCAGTTCAGCATCCTTTACGAAGAAACTTTTTAGGCCAAAGAAATTTTTACTGCTCTGCTGTAAGATAATAACAACCTGACTGTTACTTATTCTGGAAAGAAGAATTTAGTCCTAACCATTGCGTGAATAGCACTGAAGAGAGTAAAACCAAAGAATCGACTTGACACATTTCTTACAAATTTATTCCCCTCTAAGTTTCTCTACTTGCTCTTATAAGAAAGTCAAGCAGACAGACCAACAGTGGAACTGCAGTAGAAGTAATCAGACAACATATTCAGTAAGTACCAAGTAGTAAGGGTTAAGTACTCCCCAGTGTGCAACTTCATATGGTGCAGTGTTTTAAATGTAAATCTTCCCTTGATTAAATATTTCTGAAGCTCAGAAACGGAGAAAAATAAAGCAACAACTTATTCATGCAGCAGGGAGGCACAAATGCATCCTGGAATTGTGACTGGGAGGGAGGGAGAGCACATGTGGTCCTGTGGGGGAGGTGTGCAAGGCTGCGGTGGTAGTGCAGCAAGAGGTATTTCCATGTCCAGCTAACAGACACATCACAGAGTGTGGCAGGAGGAGGGAGTGGAAGGAAAGGCAGTGAGAGTGGCCATTGTGATGGGCCTAGGGGGTGACTTACCATCTAAGCAGTGAGTGCAGCAGCCAAGGAAAACATGACTGTTTTCTTGAAAAGATACAATCAATGATGGCCTTGAGGTGGGTGGATTTGAGAGTGCTTCCACTACAAAGAGGCAGGAGAGCCCTTCACTTCCCTGCTGCCTGCTCTGTCTGCACTGGTATCATAAGTAACATCTCTCCAGCTTGGTTTTCCATTGGTTACTCACAGTGATCAGTGTCTTCATGGGCAAAAAAGACTGACTGCAGCTGTCATGGGGCATACTTAGGAACTGCCTCATTGGCCATCTTCACTGGCACAGAATTCTTGCAGCGTTGCTATTTTACCTTTCTCTTAAGATGATAAACTATACCATGAAGTCTCTGTGTGAGTCTCACCTTTATAATGAGGCATAAGCTGATACAAGTTGTTATTCATCTTATGCACGGCACAGTGCAGCAGTGGTGGAGCCTACTTCAGAGGCCTTTGATTCCCCTTATGCACAGAAACTGCTGGCAGGCACAAACCAGGTGTTTTTGCCAACTTGCTGATGTGCATGTGTGAGGGTCAGAATGCCATTTGTAATTCTCCTTTGACATCTAGCCTATTGTGGCTATGTTATGCTGTGCATAGTAGTGTATTGACTCTGCATAGCAATACATTGAGTAACCACAGTCATTTGATAAAAAGATTGCTTCTTTCCATCTCCAGAAGACACACAGACATACAACTAATATTTAAAATAATAGAGATAGACAGTAGCTCTCTCAGCAAACCTTCACTAGCAGGACCTTTACAACCTCCTAAACAATTCAGTATATACGACTTAAGTAGCTACAGCACACGCTATGTAGCCTAATAAAATGGCCTCAGTACAATACTTGATAAATATTTCTTACCATCACAAATTCACCCCGGAAGGTAAGAGAAGGTCAGGATAGAAGCTGAGCTGAAGAGAGAGGGGCATGTTTTCAACACTGAGGTATGCATGGCATGAAATTTCAACATGGAGAGAGTGATTGCAGTTGTAGTGTGAGATTTGTTGGCTGACTGTGTACTTTCCTAGAATAGGTTGATTATTCTAAAGCAGCAAACTGAAAAGGTTGCATGTTACTAAGTTTTCAGAGACCTGGGACAGAATCTTTGTGATATGATGTAAAGCTAATATGTAATGTTGAGTATGAACACCGGTTGAACCGCACCGTTGTGCAATGGCTGCCTTCTTTCCTCAAACTAGAAGGCCATGTTGATGACCTTGGGAGCTGAAAGCCTTTGTTGCTGTAGGGTCAGACACACTGAAAGGTTTGCATCTCTTAGAGTGAACCACATGTTGGAAGAACTGCCTCCATTAGACACCCTTTGCTTTTTCTGTGTTTCTGGTGTAACTCAAGATATTCAAAGAAAATAGGTCCTGTTCATGCAGTGCTATTACATACCGAGCTTTTGGGCTGGGCCTTCAGCCAGTAGAAATCATCTCAAGTTGCATTGTTACAAGAGCTGTTGTCCCTGTCCTTGTCCTTGGCTGTTTAAGTGGTTTCAACATTGTTTTAACACTGAATTCTACATCTTCCTTAATAATTATCCTCAACATCTGTCTTCGGCACCTTTCTATTAACAGTATCTCAGATGCCCACCTTAGTTACCTGCCCAGTGCCTGTGCACAAACTGTCTTTTCTTTCCTCTCTCAGACTTTTCCTTCAGATCTTTCCTTGCTGTGGGGAAGAGGGACTCACGTCCCTCTCTCTGCTGTGCCCTCATGAGGGTGGTATCTGTTAAGAGAACCGTCTCCAAGACCTGCCTCTGCATTTTCAAAGCTCCTTTTCAGAGCTCATGGTCATGGTCTGTGTCTGCTCTTTGAAACCAAGCGGGAATGAGTTACCATTCATAAACTTAATAATAAACTTACAAAGCAATGTGTATTTTTCCAGCTGCTGTTCTGAAAGGGAGGATGCAGCTCCAGCTGGTAAGGGTTAAAAACTTTTCCTGGCTTAGCACTTTTCAGTCTGTGTAGATGGATTTGATGTCACTTTGGTAATCTTCTCCCCTCCCTCCTCTGAAGAATTAAAATACACCTACCTACATAGTGCAGGCAGGCATACAAGCAGACCAGGAACACATGCCGACTCTCAACACTACTAAATCACGTATGCTGCTGCTACTGTGCTTGCAGGAGGGAAAGCAATTACCAGACTTGGAGTGAGCTTAATAAGAAGGGGGCATGACTTTTAATAGTATTTTTCTGTGTAAGCTCAAACATCCCCATAAGTTGTGGCTGAGTTATAGGAATATAGTAAGTTTGCTGAGTAGGCAAGTGGTGTGTCAACAGGTTTGTGAGCAGGGAAGGCAATATATCAGCCTGGACCTTACACATGTAACTCCTGCATTATACTGCAAGGCGGGGAGAGTAGCTGAGTCTTCAGAGGGAGATGGAAGGAAAACAGTTGCTGACTAGCAGGAAGACTTTGAGAAGGAGAAGCACTAGCTCTTCAGGGTTGAATTTTCAAATGCCCCCATTTTGGTTTAATGTGTATCTTTAAGCCTGTGAATCAGCTGATTTTCAGGATGAGTTGAGCTTTTGATGCTTTCGAAATTCCCACCCTTAGTCTCTGAGGCAGGCTGTAGTACAGCAAGTGCCGAGCTCTAGGCGTTTGTGAATAGTCCCAACTGACTTCTCTGCCTGCTGTAACATTAACCACAGTCGTTACCTTTCCTAAAGACAAAAATCCAGCTGCTTTCAGTGGGTCTTCTCGTGCACTTGGAATGATGCAGCCTTCTGAATCGAGAAGCTAATCACTTGGGCCCTAATCCTGCAAATATTTACCCATGTGCTTTAGCTCTCTTATGGGAATAGTCCAGCTGACTTTGTTGGATGACACATAGTAGTAGTGCTGAGCAGTAGTTGTGTAAGGCCTGGAACTACCATAGCTCTGGTCCTTCTCAGCTTCGTATCCAAAAAACTAGTTTAATATCCTGCTACAGTCCCTTTCTCTGGAAAGGTTTGGGGTCACTTACTTGTTCAACCAAAGAGATCTACTTGATTTTTGTGACCAAGGAGCTATAACACATTGAAGGAGAAGGCTCATGTCCCCTGCTTTGACAAGCTCTCAATCAAACTAGTAAAAAATGTCCCTATTCTAAAACAATAAGGAGCACAGATTACACAGAAAAGTACCCTTACAGTTCTACAGCTTAGCCTTCCCATGTCAAGTGTCAGCCAAGAGCAAGTATTTCTAGTTCAGCAGCTCAGCCACTTGCATAAGGAAGGAACTGTAAAAGAATAGCTAGACCTTATCAGTTGTCAGAAAACTCTTTATTGATTTGATTTTTCTTTATAAAATGTAATAACTGTCAGAGGTAGAGAATATATATCTCTTCCCAACTGGCAGCCAAGGGTAGCTGCAAAGGGCAAGCATTGTGGATACTCATAAATGTGTGATTACGGGCATTTCTTCTGAGGAGAGAGGAATGTTGATGCAGTATTTGTCATTTTTATTGGCTTAATTTTCTTCTTTCATAGCACCATATCCAAACTGCTACATCTTTCTTCACATACTGTAGTTGTCCATCTAAGATACCGCTGTTGCTCTTTCCATTTCAAATCCAGTGCTCTCCAGCTCCTTGCGGAAAGCCAGAATACAAGGGTTCGCTGTCATACACCTTTCCTGCTTCCCTGCCCTTGCAAGGATTGCTATCAGCTTCCAGATAGCTGTGCAATAGTTTCCTTTCTTCTTATCATCTGATGTGTTTCAAGTGTCAGTGCTTTAGGACAGCAGAGGCCTCTTGAGACTTTATTTTTCACTGTGCATAGAACAACATGGTCTTGTGTCCTCTTTGGGACTCACTAGGATCCTTTGATCATAGCCCAGAGAAAGTCTTTATGATGATAACCTGTTTATGTATGAAGCATCCCAAGGTATTCTTTAATGGAGAAGATGATAGCTTTTCAGTTACAAATCTTGGGAGTGAGGCAGTGATTTGCAGTTTGTGAATGCTGGTGGAGAGGCTTTGGAATGGACAGGTTGAAGGGAAACCACTAGTGCACTTTAGTACTGTGAAAAATAAATAGGGCAACAATAGAGTTTCCTTAGAAGGAAACTCTTCTCAGTATCTAGTCCACGTTTCCCTGGGTAAAGAATCAGTGCTGAGACTAGGGAGCAAATGGCTTCATCACAGACTAAGACCAGATTAATCAGCTATTTCCTGGACTGGACCAGCCAGAGTGAGAGAATAGAGAGAAGACTCCCTTGGAAGGGGATCTCTCTCTTTTTGAAGTGCACATTTAAGAAGTAGAGAGATGGATTCCTTTTTCTCCATGGCATTTTTTTCCTGTTGGGGCTGTTTCCACCATTAAGCCTAATTACTTAGCTTTTTATGTGCTATCCATTTCTTTTCATAATTTTAAAAACTTCAGTTGCCATAACAACATAATGCAATCAGTGAAACATAGCAGCTATTTTCTGTAGGCAGGGTCTGTGCACTGTCAAGGATGTGAGCCATTTAAGCAAATCTTCACCATCCCCCTTCCTCTCTGTTCTTTCTCGCTCTCTCTTTTTCTCCCTAAACAAGCTCATAACAGGAAGAATAAACCTTCAGGAGTAATTAGACACAATAGCAGAGCAAATCCCAGTCGTACACATACAGTCTAGTCTAATGAACTTCTAGTACTAATCTTGGAAGTGTTATTCCTTTTTAATCACTTTTTTGATATCGTAGATAGATTAGCTGCAGCAGGACCCTGATAATCCACGCTAGAGTCAGGAGTCCCTCTGTCTATTTAGAGAAAGAAAAGAAGACCAAAAGCATTGCATACTTTGCTTGTTTTTTTGTCATTCATTCCTCAATTTCAAATGCTCACAGAGAATATATGCCCATTGTACCATATTAGTAAATAGAATGGCGTGTATTTTGTAGATTCGTGAGACTTAAGCATGAAGAGTCATAGCATCTATTATTAAATCATTGCTGGAAGGCTAGGAGAAACCGCCACGTTTTTGTGTGGGTGGTGAGACTTTCAACAAAGCATAGTATAACTGCTGGGCTTTTGCTGCACTCATATATAAAAAGCAGTCTGAAAATAAATCTGGCAGTCTGGTTCAATGCTATTCTAAGCAGCGTGAATATAAGATCTATCCACAATGTCTTACTCACTCCTTGACCTCCAGGAAGGCTTTCCTGGAATAGCAACGAGTGAGTTCTGAAGCCTGGGATTTGGCTTAAGCAGCCTTTATCTGATGGAGGACTGAAGGGTGTGCTTTGCCTTTATGGATTTAGTTTGCTGCAGGCAGAGTCTTCTGGTGGCTTGTGAGTCGATTGCTGCCCATTCACTCTTTCCAATCATGTGCTTTTGTTTCAGCACCTTGTCCAAGCAAAGGAAGAATGTCATCAGCTGTGTCACTGTGCATGACTCCCCCTACTCCGATTCTTCCAGCAACAACAGCCCTTACGCCATGCAGCATCGTGCAGGGCAGAATAATGGGAACACCTACGACACCAAAGGGGTTCCAGAGACTCACTGCAGTGGGAACCCCCGAACAATCATCGTCCCACCACTGAAAACGCAGGCCAGTGAGGTGTTGGTAGAGTGCGATAGCCTGGCACCAGGTAACTTGGACCTCTTCCGTCAAGAAAATTAGTAAGAAATAAATGATTTATCTTGGAAGAATCTCATTGTTCGGTTTCATTTTGTTTGTTTGTTTGTTTTGTTTTCGAAAGAAACCATGCTCCTACCATTCTCTCAAGTGACACATCTGTTCTTGGGAGCCATATTGCATTATTTATGTGCCCTGGTACACTCAGGAGTCATGGGGGCAAGTGTCAGCCCAAGTTACTTCTGTACAAACCCAAGAACAGGATGCAACCTTTATCTCAACGTTTGACATGAAAGGCTCCCAAATGCAAGTGTGAACTTTTGCTACCTAGCCTTTCCATAGGTTTACTTTAAAACGGGTAAGAGATTGAAAACACAGGTGCATTTTCATCCAAACTTGCTGATGTTTTTGGGAAAAACTTTTTCCCAGTACTTTCATTATGGACTGATGAGGTTTGCTCATCCAGAGCCTCCACAATGCTAGATAGTTAAGTGTTCAAAAAGGGGCTTATGGTGGAAGTGAGGCCCCAAGCAATTGGCTCTGAGCTACTTGGCAGTCCTTTCTTTCGGCGCACTGCTGGTGAATGCAAAGGCTCAAAGGGCGAGCTCCCCACTAGCTGCTCCTCCCTCCCTTCCCACTCACTATGAGGTCAACCAAGCCAGGGTGTTTTTGTGCTGTGCACACTATACTTTCCTTCCACTCCTTGGGGTTTGTACCTGCTTCGTGCAGTTCTGCTGGCAGAACAGTTTTTCACACTTCTGAAGGATCAATAAAGCCTTCTGCAGGCCCGGTTTGGGTCCAGATATCATATCTGCTTGTCTGCCTCTAGGATAACAGGCTGGCCATGTATATGGAGCACTGCTGAGGTATTCTGTTAATTAAGAGAAATCGTTCTCTTATCTTGCTTCTGTTGTATGTCTCCTCCTAAAAGGCACTGTGGAGGAGCCTCAGTGAGGAAAAGGTAGGGTGAGCAATTAAAGAATGTGATGTAAGCTACAAATGTGTTTCCTTTCCTGGCACAGTCACCACCAGTCACCACTCATCCTCCTACAAGTCCAAGTCCTCCAGCACCGTGACCTCCACCAGCGGTCACTCTTCAGGGAGCTCGTCTGGAGCCGTTGCCTATAGGCAGCAGCGACCAGGAGCACATTTCCAGCAGCAGCAGCCTCTTAATCTAAGTCAGGTAAGTCAACTGAGATAGATTTTGGTGGTGCATCATCAGGTGTTACCTACTGCTCCTCCAGTATGGTTTGTCCTGTTCCAGTCTAATGATAATTGGGCCCCATGTCAAGTTTGATCCACTAGTTTCAGCTTCACTGAAGACCTTGATCTTCCAGCTCAGGCAGCAGAGGTAGGACAGATCCCACCACTGACTGGGCTGGTGGTACTCTTAATGTGTGTTTTGAAGTCAGATGATCTAACTGCGAGTGGGAATAATGCAAGAGAAAAGGTGCATTGGCTCAGACACAAAGGAGCGGAGCAGGACCATGTAGGAAGGACTAAATTCTCCTTAGCTGTAGGTAACCGTGGGGATAGTATCTTCCAAGAGAAGGGAGTGCATCAGCCCAGCTGCGGGAGTGAGAGAGAAGTCCCCATTTTGCATGGCAAAGAAGAGCCTCTGTGCATATACATGACCTCATGTAATGAGCTTGATCCATCCCATGATAAACCCAGGCTGAGATCTGGGCAAATCCTTTTAGTTGGCAGCATGCAGTTCTCAAGATGTTTCCTTGTCTATGATCAAAACACCCAGGGAGCTCCTCAGGAGCTTCAGTAAGTAGTGCCCTTTCCACATACTGCACCTGGAGCCTTTCTCTTCCCCAAGGTGAGGTAAAGTAGGTAGGGAAGTTACAGAAGAGTTGCCAACATTTCAAGAGGAGAAAGCGGAGAGCTCAGAGGACAGTGCTGGTTTGCATGCAGAGCTAGATATAAGCAGAATAGTTTTCTTTTTAAAAAAATAATTTAGGGGAGAAGAATGTCCCATCTCCTTGAAAATGTATCTGAAATTTAAAAATTTTAACAAACTTGAAATAAAAGTGAGTGAAAATGGAGGAAGTGAGTGAGATGCTGTTTCCAAGAGTGGGGTAGGAATGTGGCTGCTGAATTTCAGACCACAATGACAGCACAGGGAGTGCTTGCAAAGAGAAGAGGGTTTGGAAGAATAGAAGGAAATAGATGGAGCATTGCCCTTGTTGCCTTCAAAGCCCTACTTAACTACATATAACTGGGGAAACTCTTTGGCATTATTGTACGATGGAAGAGAACAACTTAGAAAATCCCTGAAAAAGTCCATTGCTCCTCTCCCACTGCAAGAAGTTGCCTGGGCTCAAGTAATTATAATTGATTACATGAGGGTAACGGGCACTGGCAGGATCTGATCAAACCAAGGATTTCATCTTTAAAAAAATAATTCTTTTTGCTAACCATGGAAATGATAACCACAAAGACTTAAAATGAGCAAAAATAAATTGCTTATTCCAGACATAGTTAGGCAGCTTCATTCACCTGAGCTGTCAGCGCATCACATTTAATCAGCAGAGTTTACCAACAAATCCTGTGTGTTGTATGAGTGACTGGACTTGTGGAAGATAGAGCAGGGCATCCAAAGTCGGGTCTTGGTGTTAGCTGTGCCAGCAGTTCATGGCTCAAACTGGGGAACTCTGTTGTCCTTTTGAGGGCCATTTTGCTGAATGTATGAAAGTAGAGAGTCTTCGTAGGCTTGGGAGGGATTCTTTGCCATCACCTGTATCCAGGGAAAGACCGTGGTGCAAGGGTGTCAGGAGGAGCACAAGGGACTTTCCTCAGGCCATCCTTATGTCATAAGGAGGCTCCCAGGCACCACTGAGGAGGTAAAGAGCAGTCTCTTGCCTTGTAACCGCTTATCACTGTTGCTGTCTTTATCCAGGCCCAGCAGCACATCACGACTGATCGCACAGGGAGTCACCGGAGACAACAAGCCTACATCACTCCAACGATAGCTCAGGCCCCGTACTCTTTCCCGCACAATAGTCCCAGCCATGGTACTGTTCATCCTCACTTGGCCGCAGCTGCCGCTGCTCACCTGCCCACCCAACCCCACCTCTACACTTACACTGCCCCTGCTGCCCTGGGCTCCACGGGCACTGTTGCACACCTGGTGGCATCCCAAGGGTCTGCACGGCATGCTGTGCAGCACACCCCCTACCCCGCCAGCATCGTCCACCAGGTCCCTGTCAGCATGGGCCCACGGGTTCTGCCTTCACCCACCATCCACCCAAGTCAGTACCAGGCTCAGTTTGCCCATCAGACCTATATCAGTGCTTCTCCAGCCTCCACAGTCTACACTGGATACCCACTGAGCCCCACCAAGGTCAACCAGTACCCTTACATCTAAACACTGGAAGAAACAAGAGACGCACCCATCCTAGGGGAGTGAGGCGGCTGCTTTTGTACTGAAGAACATGACAAACTAACAATGCAATGGGAGGCTCACATGAAACTTGAACGAAGGAGACTTTAAGGAAGAAATGAAAAAAAGGAAAGAAGGGGGAGAACCAATTCTACACTTTTTATTTAAAAAAAAAAAAAGGAAAATGGAAAAAAAAAAGAACAGAAAAAAAATATAACCACAAAAAAGCAACCATTCTGCACCAAACTAGAGAGAGAGAGAGAAGCAGAAGGACCCTCCAGTGGGTCCTTTCTTTTGAAGAACTCACCAACAGACTTTTAAAGGTTATTTTCATCCAATAGTGAGCTACATTTAGTAATTTGTTGGCCAGAACACCTAAAATGAAATCCATTAGGTTTTTAATCAAATAGATAAATGGATTGGGGATTTATCCAGCATTTCAAAGGTTTTATACTCCATCTTTGCAGTGGTCTTCATATATGAAAGCATAATGTGGTTTGTTGGGGTTTTTATCTGGAAATAGAAAATGGGTAAGGGAGACTGAGGGAGGAGGAGGAGAAAATGTAATCCCAGTGCTCTGAATTCAGATCTAGCACGCTATGCTTAAACACCCCTGGGCAAAACAGGCCACACAGCACTGGCTGAGAGCAGAAGCAATGGAGATGTTTCTCCCTTTCCTTGAATAAACTGGATAAATCCCTGAGAAATGCTATTCCTAAATGAGATCTCTAATAATGTATGTTGGATTTCAGTTGCATTTCATTTTATTTCAAAATTTTCCTTCTCAATCCCTAGCTGTTCTAGTGTAGGAGGAGACATTTTAGCTGCCCCTCCCCACCCCCCAGTAGAATGTAGCACTATACAGGTCATATGCCCTTTTTACTATTTTGTGTTGAACTTCAATGATACCAATAGACTATTCCTCAATGTGATTGCACAAAGAAAAGTGATATAACATAGGCATGTAACAAATGTGATTGTCCAGGTATGTATATGTGTGTGTGTGTGTGTGCGCGCGTGCGTGTGCGTGCAGATGCTGCCTTCTCTCTGTGGTGTGTTCCTCGGCACAGCCATTACAACTGTCACAGTCTTAGTTTTACATCATTCCCTCGTAGTGCCTTACCGAACTACAGACGCGGTTTAAGGGTTTACTTCCACTGGTACTCCTAGAAACTGACTGAGGCTAGTCGGAATTTACTCTCAGCTCGGGTTCTTTTTGGGTTGCTATTGCCGATTTTCTTCTTCTGCTGGTGTTGTTGGGGTTTTATTTCCCATGTTGTCAATCTTAGCTCACTTGATGAGGTGTTGGAGAGGCTCGTCGAGATTGGAAGTGAGTATGGCTGGGCATTTTGTCAAGCACTGGATAGGCTGGAAGTGACCAGGTCGGTTGTGGGACCCAAGGTGACGCCCAGAAGGTCTGGGGATTGATTTGTGGACCGGTCTGTTTCTGTCCTCTTGAAATAGCAGGCTTCCTCCCTGTAAACTGAATTCTCATTCTGCTGTTTGCTGATGTTCTCAGTGGAGTGGAAGGACAGCGTCCACCCATATTGTCAGGTTGTCCTGATTGTGTTTCTGAAATGGGAAAAATATTTTAGCCCATGAAAGAAGGAAACACTACTTGTTTCCAACATCTCTCATTATGTCAGGTAGTGGGATGGAGTCACAAAAGGGCTGGAGTCCCAAAGCAGCACAAGAAAATCCAGTTGAGAGAGTCAAACTCAGGTTTCTTAAGTGAAAAGTGTATTGTAATACATCGAGCCTTACCCACTCTAACGTAGCTGTGACAATGTGTGGTTCTCCTCCTTTCTCACCTATGCCCTGGAAGATTGCCTGCAGTGACCCTGGAACCAGAGAGCATAGTGGTGTGGTGGATCCTCCACGCCAAGAATACTACATGGTCATCTTGTTTTCCAACAGGTTTCTAAAGAGACCCTTTCCTACAGTTGGTTTTGATTCAGAGGGGAGTTTTCACTGGTCATGGCAGTTGCACTGGTGCATCAGTATTTGGAAGTGTCTCTGGCGTGCCCATGCCTGTGGATGGTCTGGGGAGGAAGGACAGAAGAGTTTCATAGAATGTTTCCATGAAAGCTGAATTCTGTGTGGCTGCTTGGTTCCACTCTACATTTCCCTGTAACTAGCGCATCAAGTATTCAAGTACTTCATAAAATGATGGAAAATAGCAGGTTCATCAGCAGGGTGGTGAGGGATGAAGTCAGTGAGGAAGGAGGATCTCTCAGGTGGGGAAGGCTAACAGAAAGACAAGCACAAATATATTGTCTAGTGGTAAGTGCTTTGCTGGCCTGGAAGAAGAAGGGATCCTGCTATGCATAGGCTGTTCAACAAGGTTGTCTTCTGGCAAACCACCAAATAACTTCCCTGGTTGTCAGCTCCAGTTCCTGGGCTACCCTTGCACAGTTTTCTTCTCCTGCTTGTCCTTCATTGCAGCACAATATACTGTAGATGAGGATGCGATCTCTGAGCAGCCTATGCACCTTACTCCCTTCCTTTGGAAAGACAACATACCCCTTTCATCTGAGGCAGGAAAATAAAGCCCTGCTCTCTCTGTTGCATTCCTCTCCTCTCCCACCAGTTTGGGAGTGAGAGTGTCATGCTGCTTGTGTCATGAAAAGGAAAGATAATGTTATTTTATTGTATGGTTATGATTATTATTATTATTATTTTATTATTATAATATTTTACTCTGGGGTTTAATTGCACATGCATTCCTTAATCTTTGTGGGGGTTTTTCTCTTAGTATTGTTGTTGTTATAGTTAATTTTACTTCTCTTCATCAGTGGCATCAGAAAGGTTGCTGTTTTTGTGAAAACTGCAAGAGGAAGGGGAAACAAAATTGTCCCAAGGATGAAATCTCTGCCACTAACCTAGGGACAGTGGAGCTGATCTGTGAGAGCGGTTACAGCCTTGAGGGACAGGAGTTGTCCTCCAGGTCACATCTGCATTTCAGAGTAAGTCCAGAAACACTCATTCAGAGGCCAAAACCAAACAGCAGCTAGTGTAATACTCTGTCAGAAGAGCTGAATCAAAGGCAAGCAAGGACCTTGGTGCCCTAGGATCCAGCTCGCCATCACTCCCACAGGACATTTCTGTGAGATCAAGACCTATAGCTCCAGGCCATGATCTTTGGGAACTTTCAAAGAACCAAAGGATATGCTATTCATTAAGGGTTTGGTTTCCTAAAGGAGAAAGACTCTCCAGAAACAGGGCTATTGGAGGAGCCGTGGCAGAGGTGTGAGTGTGGCTCTCAGTCCCATCACTGGATAAAGAACATTGGCACAAATGGATGCTGTTAGCTGGGTAAAGCATGGCTGCAGACAGGGCAGGGTTCTTCATCTGCTCTTACACTCTCACTGAAGATTAATCAGGTGTCCAGAGGGCCAGGATGTTTGCCTTGCTTTTTATTTTTGTCCCTAATGTAGATTTTTCCCTTCTTTAATCATTTTTTGTGGAATTTTGTTAAGCTATTCTGGTTGCTAGAGTTTAAATATTTATGTTTTCATTTGGATTGCCTGTTAGAATGGGGAGAAGCAGCAAATGCATTTAAACTCAATAAAAAAATGATAGGATTTCAGCAGAGACTTAAAGATAATCATGCATTTGAGTGCTTTGCTAGAGAACAGACTTAAACCCTTCAAGTTAATTACTTGTTTATATGCTCCTCTGGCCTAGAACTGGCAGAGCATGAAAGGATGCAATCTCAATCACAATAATGTTTTATTTGTACTAATTGCATTCTCCCTGTGTATCTGTCTGACCTGCACTCCCCAATTTTGGGGGGCATTTGGCAGTGGAGGTGTTATAAACAGCTCAGCCCGGCAGTGAGAAGGGGCACAGTGCATGCCACCTTGCACATTGTTCATCCTGGAGTTGCTGATCTGCCAGCTGTTGGTGGTCAGATGATCATGGCAATGGGACTCTGTGATTGCAAGAAATGCACAGCACAGTCATCAGATTGCTTTGATGGTGCAACACTACATGATAGCTTTGTTTTCTGGTGGGTATGGAGGAGCTGAGCAACACCTCCTCCCTCACACCTGTATAAATGCATAGTATGGAAAAGGAGTGGTACAGCTAGTCACAGGGGAAACACAGATATTTCAGCAAAGGAAGTAAAAGCTTTGCGTGCTGTCTGTGCTACATGCATAGTATCAGCCAGCTTGTTTTGCTAGCGAAGTTCTTTGGAGATGAAATGGGATTGGTGTGGCTGGGTTGGTGTTCTTCGTGTGCATGGGTAAATGGCATGGAAACTTGAGAGGGGAGGTGAATGTTTAGGTACTGTAAGTTTTACAAGTGGGTTATGGCTAGCACAGTGAAAAAGCAATCCTTTTCCCCCGTCATCTCATCTTCCAGAAGCTTGTGTGGGAAGGAGAAGGAAGCATGGACGTTGCCTCTCCTCAGAGGTGGATGTTTAAATTCCTGCTGTGAAATCAGAGTGCAGGAGGGAGGGGAAAAAAACAGCTAACATGAGCAGAATGGGAAACCCAAGCATGTCTTACTGCAGATTGGGCCAAATCCAGTCGTTCGAGAGAGCAGATGCAATTGCGTCTTTCTCAGCAGAGCTGCACTTGCTTGCACCCAACAAATTGGGCCTTGGCAGGTCTCTTTTTTACTCTCTCTCTTTTTTTAGTAGTTTTGTTGTAATATGTTAAACATTTCAAGTCATTTTTGCTTTTTTATAGTTTTAAGGGATTATGTCTTGTAAATTTGGTTTGAAGGCTATTCCATTAGCAAACAAGAGTGATAAATCTGGGGTTTTTTCTTCAACCAAAGATAAGTTTGTTTGTTTGTTTTTTAAGAGAGAGTGAAAGAGACCCCCTCCCACTCCTGAAATTAAATGAAGCCACAGGTCATGACCACCAGGCAATGTGGATATGCTGTGGAAGACCATCTTTTCTTTATCTTCTTTTGTTTTTCTTTCTCAAGTTTCTGACATTGTTTCGAGCAGCTAGCTTGACGAGCAGAGAAATTCACACTAAATATTGCTGCTATCCTAAACTGTAGGGGATGTTGAAAACAATTCTTCTCTCTTACTGTTCACATTGATTAAAGTGTTTCAGTGGTGACAATGCAGTGTGGAAATGGTGAGTGGTCTAGTGGGAATAAGCTTCTAGATGCTCTGCATGCTTCTGTAGTGTCTTCTTCACTGGATTTAGGATGCTGGTTTTGTTTTGTGGGTCAGACCCCAAACAGTGCTGCTGTTGTCAGGCCAAGCACAGCTGGACAAGGGTGTTGGACATGTGTTTTTTCATGGCTTGGCAATCAGCCCATCAGAGATCTGAGTGTTAACTGGGGGCCAAACCCTGGATACTTGCAGGCAAGGTCTGGAGAAATAATCTTTGTTGAAGGTACACAACACAGGAGGGAAAAATGTGGGAAGGGAATGATTTTCCTTTCCTGCTGACAGAGCTGTACCTGCTGTGATTCCATTTGCTCTGGAAGCTTCAAAGTAGTTGATCTGTGGTCCTGGGCACTCATCCATGTCTCTCCCCTATCCCTGAGTCCTGCTGACTCTCCTGTGAGGAGGGCTTGTGGCCAAGTACGTGGAATCCCCAGCTTACTCCCTGTGGCCCACTTCTGTGCCAACAAATCATTTTGCTCCCTCCATGCTTAGGGAGGAGAAGGTGCTGCTGGGGTGGTTCCCCCACTGCTGTGCTCCAGCAAAGATGCCTCAGATGACAGTGGGAATTTCACCCTGGGCTGCAGATACGGAGCGAGGTACACCGTTTCACTCTGGTGCTCGAAGCTATGGTGGCAGTCCTGTTGTATATGGGTGCATGTGGGCTACTTGCTAGAGTACTGCTTTGGCTAGGAGGCTCTCCAGGCTGGTCCCTGGCCCTGTGGGCTGCCCTTGGCACCACCTGAGAACACCATTACCTGTGAAGGATACCGTAATGCCACTGTGCTCACCTCCCACCGCAGGCATGCAGCGAGACCTGTCAGAGGGACAACCCTTTGAAGTAAGCCTGGGCAGTGTGCATAGGAGCACCACTAACCAAGGGCTACATGTTGAAGGTGTCTGTTTGCCCGATGACAAATGTAATTGCTGGGAGTGACCCCAGAGGCTGTAGTTATCTGTGAAGAGCTGCTGATGCAGGTGGACGTGTAAGATCTGGACTGGAGCTAAGCCAGGCTGAGCTCTGCACGTGTCAAATGCTTTCAGTGGGCAGACACAGTTTAGAGCATTCGCATGTGTCAGGAGTGAAATTTGAATGGTAGATTGGCTTGGTTCTTCAGAAGTCTTATGAAGCATACTAGGAGGCTTTGTGTTCAGCATTTATGGTTTGAGACTCCTGTTTCTCATTTACGGGTTAGCTTTGTCCTTCCAGTTTTAGCAGTGCTGCTATAACATACTATTCATGTCTGTTTGAAGATAAAAAGTTTTTGTTTTTAATCTTTTGCTTATCATAGTTAATCTAAGAAAGGCAATACTAAAGGTATATTTTTTTCCAAAAATGGTATTTTTTACTGCACTGATAAATATTGTAACATCTCTGTTCTTAACTCTTTTGCTGTGAGGGGAACTGTGTGCAGATTCACACAAACCTTGTAAATACTTGCGTGTACTTCTGACAGCCAGGGATTTTCTTCCTTCCTTTCTTCCTTCCTTCTTTCCTTTCTTCCTTCCTTCCCTTATTTCTTCCTTCTTTTCTTCCTTCCTTCCTTCTTTCCTTCCTCCCTTCCTCTTCCTTCTTCCTTTCTTCCTTTCTTTCAAACAAGGTTTCCTCTTTGAAACAGAAAACAATGGCAATGGGGCAACAATGCTCAAAGCAAAAGCAAAGCCTATCCAACTTTCAGAACATAGCCAAGGAGTTTTTGCAGTGCTGGCATAGAGTTAATATTTAATGATGATATGTTTTGATTTTTTTATTTCTTTTTTTCCAGCAAACAGTTTGGAAAGGAGTAAGACAAGTAGAAAAGCTTTGGTCTGGAATTATGATCAGAAATGTTACCCATCTATTTTATGGCATCTCCAATTTTCAGTTTTCTTTTTCTTAAAAAAAAAAAAAAGAAAAAAAAGAAAAAAAAGAAGAGAGAGAGAAAAGGCTTATTGCAGTCTTGCTCTAGGCTGGCCAGCAGCTGTCCTGGGGGCATCTGGTGCTCCAGGACCACCGGCTCCTTTGGAAGCAAACCCACTGATCAGGATTCTGAATTCTGATTGCTTCAAAAGGGTATCCCCCACTACCGCAGGGATACTTTCATTTTTTTTAAAAGAAGGATTTAAATACACTTATATTACTCAAACTGTGACCTAATGGCAATAATTACCTCAAATGTGGGCATTCATCCTGGTTTTAGCCTTTTTGAAAACATGTAGCCAGCTTGAACTTTGATTCAAAGACTCTGAACTCCATAGGGGCAGAATAGTGATAAATGCCCACCCTGGTCATTGTTGCTTGAGTGAATTCTGAAGACAGTGAATCTTTAAAAAGAAAAAAAGAAAAAAATAACCAAGGAATAGATTACTCTTTTACTCTTTTATGTATTTGAATCAATTCTGATGTTAAAATGCACATGTAAGTATATATGTTTATAGCTACTGTAAAATGCTTTGGCCTTCTAGAAGATACTTAATGAGTCACATTTTAAACCAATATGAAGTGAATAATAGACTGTGGCTACTTAAGCAGTTTTCTGGCTACATTTTATAGTTAATACAGTGTTTTATAGTTTACATTTAAACTGGTACTTTTTAAGGGAAATCTTATGTTTATAAGTGACACCTTCAAAAACTCAGTACAGCTGCCTCTTTTTAATTTTGCCCGTTAAAAATGGAAAAGTACAAATGTGTCTTTAATATGTATATTCTGTTTTGAGATATAACATAGTGTTGAAGAGTCAGTCCAGAGATCAAGTAATCCACTGTATTCCAAAGTCTGTTCAAAAAAACACTCCACCCACTTTGAAGATTTAGTCCAACAGATAAGCTATTTGTTTGTTCGCTTGTTTTAATAAACATACCTTACCAGGCTCCTTGGGTTAGAGCAGGGAGCACAATACTAAATTCACTGTTCTGTGTAGGATCCTCATCTGGATGAAGATACCCACTTCAGGAGAATGAAGGCTATTCAAAGGAAGGATTGTATTGTACTGTTGATAAATCACTAGCCAAACAATTGATTCCTGAGTTAGTGAATGTCTGTTTTTATGTGGGGGGTGGGGGAGAGGAGGGTTGTGTGTACCTGTGTGACAGCCACTTAGAGGCAATGCTGTAATTTGGCTTTCGTCTGTTCACCCTTTTCTTACAAACGATGCTTGCCACCGCGGAAATGTTTTGAACCAGTAAACAAAATACAAAGTTCACTGACCATCTCCTTGTCAACTCTGTCTTCTCACCCCATGCCAGTTCCTGTCAACGCTGTTTCCCTGCTGCTGTTACCCTCTACTTTGCATTTTGATATATCACATTCCTCCCTCCCCAGTCTCGCTTAGCTGTCTAGTTTTGTCTGTTATGTTCTTTCACTTGAGTAACCAAAGAACATGGTATAAACGTCTGCTGGGCAAAATGGTACACTTTGAGGTCATGAAAGTACAGGAATTGGCATTTAAAAATGTGTATATGTACATCTGAAGAACAGAGCTTCAGTCGCAGAGCTCAGGTGCTCTCGGGAGGGCTCCCTACATTTTTCTGTCATGCTTGATGGAGCTTTATCAGTCAGCTTAGAGCAGGGGTAGCGAACAGGAGCGATCAGCAATGCTTTGCAGTTGGGCGCCTGCACTGCTTTCAGTACAGTCAGTGGTGGTGGGGCCAGGAGAGTGCAACCTGCCTCCTCCTCCTCCCCCCTCAGCACCATTCCAAGGCTGCCATGCCCACCCCATCATCCACATTACCAAAGTGATAATGTGTCATGCAGCAAGCCAAGACTGTCGACAGCACTCAGGCTAACTGGAAAATGTCCACCCTTTCTCACTGTGCACTACCACCCAACCAACACAATTTGCTGCCCTTGGCACCTGCCTGGTCTTTTGTTCTCATGGGGGGAGTCAGACTCACAAATACCAGTACACTCAAAGGAAGGAGCCACAGAGTCTTTTTGAATACTTTGGCTTGCAGCTTGTTAGGCAAGAAGGGTTTTCCAACACTGGCAATGCACATCCTGTAGGATCTGGATGGTTACATATAGCACCTCTGGCCTCAGCAAGGAAACAAAGTGCTTCTGCAATGCTTCCACCTCATGTGGTTACATACAACACTTCTGGCTTTTCTTTCTGCCCCCTTTATCCCTTAAGTGTTTGATTTGATTTTATTTTATATTTTTTTCTCTGTATTCTTTTCAGAATGAAACTTCCACAGATATTCCAGGGCACAACTATTTCAGGTGTATAAAAGGATTTCCTCATCCCATGTTTCACCAACAGAGCAATCAAGGCATTTTGGGTACCAGATTCTACTTGGGCAGAACCAGAATGTAGCCTGTATCTTTCATACCAAATCAAATTTCTGAGAGGAGAGGAAGTGTCATTAATAGCTTTATTAAGGGAGTGTGTGTGAGAGAGAGAGAGACTAAAAGAGGGAGTGAGAGAGAGAGAAGAAAGAGGGGCATCTTGGAAGGTGAAGAGTCTAGACTTTGGGTAATTAAAAACGAACCAGTGGGTGAAACTTTTTTTTTTCATGAGCCACAAAATCCTTTGGGGAAATGTAGGGAATGTTTTATGCCTTTCGACTGCCCACAAGCCCCGCGTACTCTGGATGGAAAGTGGAAGTTAATATACACTGCACCAAAATTATTAAGAGGAAGAGAGAGGAGGAAAAAAGCTGTGAAACACTATCACGATTGCAAGGGAAAAGGTGCCCCTGCCCCAGCTCTGGATCTTGAGTGGTTCTTTCTCTACAGTGTCATCTCAGCCCAGTAATCCCACAAAAGCCCTGAGCCATTGTGTTCCTTCACTGTACGGTTTCTGTAATAAGAGTGTTAATCCATGTTAATCTTTGTGAAAATTATTGTGTGCAACAGTATTTTCTTGTGTACTGCTTTTATCCTATGTGAATTGTCCCTTTCTGTTTCCGTTTTTGGGTTTTCTTTCTCCCTTTTTTTTTTAATTTTATTTTGGTAATATGTCCTTCTTCTTTTAAAAGAAAAAAACAAAAACAAACTGATGTGTTGTAGACCTATATGTAACCTATTCCTTAGTCTCATATTATAGGTATGTTATAAGAATGGATATTTTACTTGGCTTTAGAATGTTTTACAAGAAAACTAATTCTTAACCAATCAAGTTCTTGCTACTAAAAAATAATGCTTGTGTTTTTCATCATGACGTTGTGTGCTTCTGATTAATAATCATTTTCGTTGTAGAAAAATGGAGTGAATTTATATTAGTCTTGGAAACTAATAATAGCATTGTAAATTTATGAGATGATTTTAACAGAAAATACATTATAGAAGAATATAGTTATTTTAATTGTAATATTACTAACTGTAGGGTGAGAAGGGAGGTCCCGTTGTGGTGAACTATGTTATAGCTTGTTATTCACGGTTTCTTTTTGATCATTTTTTCGGTCTCTGAGGTGAAACGAGTTATTAATCAGAATTTGTAAACTCACATATGCATATTGTATATGTGTAGAAATGTAATCACACTTTGTCTTGGAATTACATTAAACTGTTTTAAGTCACTGCAAAGTTTGTGTGTCTGCATATCTCACCAGTTAAAGTTTGTTCTGAACATTTGGTTAGTTTTCAGTTACTATTATTTGATCTTAGTCTATTGGAAAGCAGCAGTGACAGTATCATTAATAATAAATAGTTTTCCCTTTGAGATGGCATGTTTAGTTTTGTGAGATGTACTTTTTTTCCCAGGGCAGAAGAGCATCAGCATTGTTCAGATCTGGGCTTCACTGTGCTGGTTGAGGTGTGGGGATCGGTGGTAAATACATCCGTTTTTATCTTTCCTTTGTGCCTGAGCCCTCATTTCACTTTCTCCCTTTCATTTCTTTGCCTAGTCCCAGCTGACCTTTGAGAAGCCTATGTAGACATTAAGACACCTAAACCACCACCTGTTGCCAATAGCAGTACCTTTGTTTTGGACTGTGCCTGATTTTCACCATGAGGTTTGCTCAGGTGCAAGCTGGAGGCCTGTCTACAAAGGGAACCCTGTTAAACCACGGTGTGACACTGAAGGAGGCAAGTGGCTCCTCAACAACGGAGGGAGAGCATGACCTGCCTGGTTTTGTTGCTGACCTTTCTCAGCATAGTGACTCGTGTGCAAGCTACCAGGTTTCTTGACCTGTGGGATTCATCTCACTACTTCAGCCTCTCTGTTCCTGGGGATGGCCAGAGAGATATTCAGTGGGTTGTACCAGACTACCTACAGTGCGGCACCACGCTTTGCATTAGGTGTCTGACAAATGACTTCTGCAAACATGAGATAACTGCCTGATGGCTCTGCACAGCCCTACCAGGCAACAGGTCGACATCAGGACATAAACCTTCATATAGATCAGGAGGCTTGTTTTATCAGCAAGTGCCAGCAGTGAGGCAAAGGCCCCTTTCCATGGGCTTGGTTATCCAGCCTTCTCTCTCAGGAATCCCTGGAATAAACTGAGCATTGCAGAAACTGTTGCTATGAATTTCTAGGTGGATAAAATACAAAGCTTTAGGTAACAAGAGGTCATGGGACCTTTCTTCTAGCTGCTTCCAACAGCGTAAGACCCCAACTCTGCAAAAGCAATTAATACTGTAATGCCTATTCCACAAGCCAATTAAGTCTGTTTAATTTAAAGTCATGTGCCCTATTAAATTTCAAGCTTTTTAAACATACAATAACAGGTAATTGCATGGTTAGGTGCTCTGCTGGAAATGGGGAGATTTCTGGGACATGATATAAGGAAGAGACATTAGTGACTGATCTATCTCAGAAACAGCTGTAAATCCAGAAGAGCTAGATTAAGTATTGCAAAGTTTCTCCATGTTTTTATCATGTTATGGTGTTTTCATTTTTGTTTCTTTGTTTTGCAAAACTTAGCTATAAAACTGTAAAAAATGTTTGTCATTTGTCCAAGACCAAAACAGATTAAAAATGGATTGTAGTTGAGAATGTGGAGAGTGACCATTTTTTCATAGGAGGGGAAAATAGTTTCTCAATTTAAGCATGCCTGATTCAAGCAGAGCCTGTGATGCCTTACAAGAAGAAACAGTGAGGGTTTTAGCCACAAGATAAAGGAATGAATGTCTTAAAGAATCCAACACCATCAGTGGGCCAAGCCTGGCCTCCAGACTGCCCAACACCAAGGAATGGTCTGCAAGTGCAGCCGTTTCCCAGGTGTCCTGATTTTGCTGGGACAGAACCTTAGGCCAGCTATAGGCTGCAGGCCATTAGTTTAAGTCAGCCAGAACAGCTGACCCAAGCTGGCAAACAGATATATCCCATACCATAGACATTACACTCAGTATAAAGAGGGAAGTTCAGAGAGGAATATTCTACTTGAGTTCCTGATCCTGCTTCTCTTCTTTCTCCTGAGTACTACTTTTGTGTTTATTATGACTGGTGTACCTTTGCTGAGCTGAGTATAACTTTATATACTTCATATTGCTATCAGGGTTTTTTGTTTCATTAAATCTGTTTTCACTTCAACCCACGTATCTTCTCGCCTTTTCCTGATCCTTCTTATCTGGAGAAGGGTCATCACGTGATGGAGCAACTGCTATAGTTTAGGCCCAGACATAGGCTAAATGTAGATACTGGGTTTCTCCTTGGTTCAGTCATTTTTCTGACATACTGGTAAATACTCCAGAGTCCAGTTAAGTCTGACTTGGTAGGCGTGTTATTGAAATCCAAGGGAGCTCTTACTGACTAGCAAGAGGCAATGACTGTCCATGCAGCTTCCACAAATCAAAAGGAATTCATCCTCTGTTGCTCTGAGCTCACTCAGAAGATACTGAGGGCAACACGAATGAGTCTTAAATTGTGTGGCAGGGCTTGGGGAGACTGGCCTGCTGTGGAGCTGAGGTCAGACACCTCTCACTACAGCACAAACCCACTGGTGCTGCAGTAATACTAGCACCTGGAAAGCATGAACAAGAGCAGCTGGTATAAATTATCATCACCAAGCTTGGGCCAGTCTGGGTCTTTCTGGAGAAGGAATCTTTGCCACTGCTTTGAGAGTGTTTACCTCAGCCAGACTGGTTTTTTTATTCAAGGTGGGTATGGCTCTTACTTAAAATTGATAGGTTGGGGGGAAATGCTGACACAGCATACGCATAGCAGTGCTGCTGTTCTTGGCATGTGCTGATTGTGATTTCCCATGTAGCAGTTATGTTTTAATTCTTTGATGTCCAGAGTTTGCCACCTAAATTTGTATTTGTACATATAAGGAGAGCTTGTCTGACTTCCAGTGCAGCTCTGCCTTCCCAGTTGCCATTCAGTTCAAATGAAACTGGAAAAGAGGAACTGGGAGAGGGGAGGGAACGTTCTTGCTCTCTGAAATGTGGACTGTTGCCCTTTAGTCAGTTGTGCATGTGTGTCAGATCTCCACAGCAAACCTGTGCTAGAACTGTGGATCTGCATCCTGTAAATTCTTGTCTTTGTTACCGTGCTGGTCAGGCCAGGACAAACACACCTGCATCAGCATCCTGCAGTGTGCTTTCCCTTTGTGTTTTCTCCTGCAAGGTGGCTATGCAAATAAAGAGTAACTAAGTCTGTTATTTAAAGGCCCCTGTATTGCACTGTATATCAAAGCCTATACTATTTAAGGCTTTAGCTCAAAGAGAAGCAACTACAGGAGGAGCTCGATGTACAGGTCCTGAGCCACGCTAAAAAACATTTGTCAAGGCAACAGCCTGGGACAGGAGCAGGGTTCTCCAGACATTGCTGTGCCAGCTCTGGGGACCCAGCACAAGCCAGGGAGCAGTACTCCATCCCACAAAGGCTTGTTACCCATGTGTTAATGCTGTAGCAAGGTCCAGTGAAGAGGCATACCAGGTAGCTTCAGTACACTTAACTTCAGGTTGAATTTGTGCATAGGTTTTTCTGGACGCATCCAGATGTGGGTTTAGTGTGTAGGAGGTCACAAGTCCAGGAGACTTCTGGAACACTTCCCATTTGTACTTGGGCAGCATAGTGCCCCTGGTGTGTGAACTCATTAAACATGCAAAATAACTTGATTCCCTTTTTTTATTCAAAGCTCTTAAAATAAAACTTGTAGTAATGCCATAGGGGGGGAAAAAAAGCTGGGAATGTATTCACAATACTGTAACTGGACCCTGAGACAAAAATTCCCATCCCCTCCAGGTGCTCAGGGACAGTCTGAAAACCACAGAGGGGAATTCATGCACACATAAAGAGGGAGGGAGGATGCTCCTGAATTTCTCCCCCATATGCCAGGTTGTGGGTCGCAGCTCCATCACAGCTCTGCTGGGTGGCTTGAGAAAAGCTCAGTTTGGCTCTCTGAGGATGTTTCTTCCACACCCAAATATCATTGATCTGCCTTTCAGCTTCAGACAGCAACAGGGTTCCTCAGGACTTTATGGAATAGTGGTGATAGGAATAATACAGGCAGGTCTGGAAGGAGACAGCAAGAGGTGTCAATGAAGGTTCAACCATACTTCACCCACCTGTTCGTGCCAGATTGTCTACCCTTTCTTAAAAATATTACATGTTACATGACATGGAGTTCCCTGACATCAGAGCTCTGTTCTCTTCTGTTGGTGAACCAATGCTCCTTTGCTAGTCACATCTCCCTCCCTATTTCTTCTTTCCCTGGGCCCAGACTACCCCCTCCTCCTTTTTTAATGACCTTTGCCCAGCATGATTCCATTTCCTGACCTCTCCCCTCTTTTCCTTTATTTGCTTTCAATATTGTTTTGACCTCAGTATGTGTAGCATAATTTAGAAGGGCAGGTGAAATCCAAGGGGTGTGGAGTGAGATGTTGCAGCCTGCAAGAGGCAACAGTATGTAGAGGGTGATGGGAAAAACAAATCCCATTAGGTTGGGTTAGCTTTTTTTAAAGTCTTTCAGTTAATATAATAACAGCATTTGCATGGTGGCAAGGCCTAGAGATACTGCTGGTGGTGGCTCACCACGCAGCCTCTTTCCTACCGTGTTTATTTTAGCCCTTTCCATGTGTGTGCCCTACTGGTGTTAAAACTCTGGCAGAAAGCAACCAAAGAAACTGGGAATCCTCTTCCCGCATCCATGCAACCCTGCAGCAGTTGCCCCAGTCTGTCATGCTCTCCACCCATTGCCCTTTATGCTGCCTACTAAAATACGGAAATGGGGGTGCACAGCATAGACAGATAACACAGAGGAGGTAAAAAAAAAAAGTGTGAAGTAGGAGGGGGTTACTATAACTTCTAAGAGGGTCTGGTATTATTGGGAAAGGTGGATAAAGGCAATGAAAATTCTGAGACCAGACACAAGAGGAAACAAAAGAGAGCTGAGTGGAAAAGAGGCAGTGGGTCAAAAAGGAGAAAAAAATAACGATGTAAATCTGAAAGAGAAAGGAAGGGATCTTCAGCAGCAGTGAGTTTCCACCGCTGTAGTACAAAATATTCTAATATTTCTATAATTTCTAATACAGAAGTCTGGGAGGGGGAGAGGTGGGAGGTGCTCAATCCCTTGAAAAAATCATGTCCTCTATCAATCAGATTTCCCTATCCAGCTTCTGGAGCAGTGTTCTCCAAAGCGGGAGGTGCACAAGACAGACTACTGTGGTGAGGACGGAAGTGTTTTTCTAGTATCTCCAATAGTGGAACCATGATGCCTGGGCACTGCCCCTCACCCGTTACTGGCAAGCCCCGAATCCTCCCGATGCGCAGGGCCACGGCGGCCGGCAGAGGGCACCCGGCGCTCGCCGCCTCCTCACGGCCTGGCCAGGCTCTGCTCCCCAGGGGGTGCAGGGCACACACTGCAAGTACCAAAGTGAAGAGATTTCAAAATCATCTCTTCTTCCTGCTATGCATCTGCAATTAGGTGGCAGTGGAAAGTTCTCGTGGCCAGTGTGTTGTAGTAGATGCTGTACAGTTGTATGAAATAAAAGAGGTCGGGTACTAGATGCCATGTTTAAGTGCTAAGCACAGCATGGTAGAAATATTCAGATCTATTGGTACAAAAGAAGGCTGGGCTGAGATGCAGACAGCTTAATAAGTGAAAAAGAAAACCCACAACTGATGGAAGGGCAATCACTCACCACTTCCCACCAGCAGATTGATGCTTAACCAGTCCCTGAGCAACAGCAGCTTTGGAATCTCCCTAGCTTTTGTGGCTGAACATGAAGTTGTTATGGTCTTTTTGGGCCTGCTGTCCCACCCCATGCTCTTGCCCATCCCAGATGTGAGAAACAAGGAAGGCTTTGGCTCTGTACAAGAACTGCTCAGCAATAGCTAACACACTGGTGTGTTACCAGCACTGTTTTGGACACAAATCCAAACCGTGAGCAGGTTAACTCCATCCCAGCCAGCACAGGCCGGGCAGGGAAACCTTGTGAGAGACATTGTCATTCAGGTGCTTTGAAACAGAAGTAGCAGAAGAATTCAGAGAACATAGAGACAATTATAAAAAAAGTCCTCAAATATATCAGTTTAAAAAATAGTCGGTACTAGATGTAAAGAAAAAGTAAGCATAATATTCATTCAGCATTCAAGTAAGGATATTACTGGTGCTTTTCTCAAGGAGGAGCCAAAGATCCTCAAACATGTACCTTTGATCGCAGGGCTTGCCTTTGATCACAGAGAACAGCACTGTGCCTGTGCAGAGGATTTTACAGTATGTCGGTTGGATATCAAATGGCAACAGCTCTAACACCTCCAGTGCTGGAACCATTGATTTTGAGATTCCCAACAAATTGATGGAATTACCTGAATGCAAAGTCTGGATAAGGAAAGGTCAGGGGAACCCATTCATCCATCTTAGTTGCTGTTTGTTTGAACAAAAATGGGAGTCTTCTGGCTTCTTAAATCCGTTGCTCCAGAGGCTTCTGGCTACAATAAAGAAGAAGAAGAATATCACTTCTCAGGAAGGTGAGGGACTGTTTGGATTGTTGTTTGTTTGTTTTTTCACACATGCCCTCCCTATCCCCCAATATATTTCACCTCGACTGCAAAGGCAGCATCCTGCTTTCAGCCCTGTGAGAAGAAAACTGAGTGAAGTGTGTCTGCTTCTTCTTTCCTTGTTACCACTTTCAGAGATTTCAAAGGAGACAGAGCTTTCACCAAGGAATACTCCAAGGTTTTGAACTATGTGCAGATGTTTGAGAAGCCAATAATGCTCTCTGCAGAAAAAGAATGACTTATAAGCAATCTCTGAGAAGTGAACCACCTGGGGTTTAAAACAGAAACAATGTTTGGGTTCCTTTCGTAATGTTTTATTACACCTTATGTTTAATAAAAACTTTAAGAAAATTTTCCTGAAACAGATTTGTCACTTCTGACCTTACTTCACTACAAGCAGAGGTTACAGAGAAAGGATTTGTGGTTTTTTTAAGAGACTTTTAGTAGAGTATGTGCTACCTTACCCTCTAATTATAGGCAGACAGTATCATAGGGCAATGCATACACATACTATAAAGCTCAGCTTTCTGTGACTGTCTTCTCTCACACTTTTTCCTTTTTTTCCCTAATTTTTTCCCATAATTCTCATTTTCCTCTTTGCAATGAACACAGTTACAGTGGTCCTAACTGGTCTGTACCAAGCTCTCTGTTACCGAGCCTGAGCCATCCTACTTGCTTGCCCAGGTTGCTGTATTAACTGGCTGAACTCTGAAGCTTTTGGTTTTCAGTTTATTGCAGCCTTTGTCTCCATTTATTAATAGGCATCCTCAGCAAAGGACACTTAAAGTACACTGCTGAATACAGTAACCATCACCTGAAACCAATTCTGCTGCATCTACCCTCTGTACTATGAAATGTGTGCTTCTCTGGTGCTCTCTGTGGCCCAGCATATGGTCTTTATACAGGATTATGTGACAGGTTATCCTGGCAGGACAGCCGTATCATCTTGAATATGTTTTCTGATGAGTAAACACTGATTTCCTTAAGGACTTGTGGGGGAAAAAAAAAATCTATTTTCATTCTCTGGGGAATCCTGCAATCAAGGAATCTGGCTTGTTGGAAAGGAGCCCTACCAGTGATTTTGAAACTGCACACTGCATAAAAGTGGCCTGAAGAGTGGAAAGAAGCCCTGTAACTCCTTTGGAGAAACAAATGCAACTGCTACTGCTCTCCTGCAGAGGAGACCCTCTGATCATGATGAGCATCCCAAAAAGGAAGAGAATGAGCATGACGCATCTTTTACACCTCCAGGGAAATGCAATCATAAACTCTGATCTGATGCTAATTGATGCTAATGAAAAATATCTCTACTTTAAAGTAGACCTGCAGGTAAGGAGAAATTATATCATTTGAACCCTACTGCTGATAACAACCAGAAGGTTGATATACAAGGACATCATCAGCCATGGTAGTACTGTTAAACCTTTCAGACAAAGGTTAGAAGTGTAAGTAGGAACTCTTCAGCTCTGCCCTTTTCACTTGTCCCTCATTTCTCATAAGTTTTGTCTCTCTTGTGACCAGACGCTATCTGTGGAACAGACTAAGACATTGTGAAGGTACTGAGGTGGTACGGTGGTCATGCAAATCCCCATAGCCCTCTCTCTTGCCCTCTGCCCTCCCAGAACCCAGAGTTTCGTACATGCAGTATGTCCACAGTGCTCTGCAAGGAAGGGGAAGAAGCCTTAAGCCCTTACCCATAGCCTTTCCAGGACTATAAGAGGATGTGCTATTCTGTGAAGGAGGTCAGGGCAGAGACAGTCAGAGAAAGATGGGGTCAGAACACAATAAAGTCATAGAGCAGAGCAAAAGACTAGTAGTAATTTTGCACCAGAGAATGAACCGAGTAATTTCAGGCTGGCTAGGCTTAGCTGAGTTCCAGAGAAAATAAAGGAAAGCTTGTATGGGATTCAGTCAAGAAAGAATTAAAGAATATGATTAATGCCAATGACATAGTTTTACGGTAACTATAAGCAAACTTCTCAAATAAAACTGATATTTGTGCTTTGATGAGACTATATATTTGATTGACAAAGGTAATTGCACAGTGATAATATATGTGAAACTGTTGGGCGTATGAGCCAGCAGTGCACTGCATTTTGAGTCTGAAAATGAACACCATGCAATATCAGTGCAGCCTGAGTGAACAGCACCAAGAAGAGGACAACAGACTTCAAGGAGCCAGTGAGGAAAGAGAGGCTCATGGAGATGAAGGTGATGCTGGAAGCTGCTTAATTCCTTAATGTAACAATTTAATCTATGATCTAAATGAACATGAAATCACTACTGACAAGAGCAGGGGCTGGCAGTGACTAACAGGACAGAAGACAGTGATGAAGATACCCATGCAGAGTGATTGGGCATGCTCTGACACCAAAGGGCTACTTAGTCTTGGAAAGGCGAAAGCTGTGAGTAGGAGTAGATGGGGAAGTTATAGCTTAGTAGATAGCATTGATAAGTCTGAAACATTCAAAATCTTAGAGAAATTTGGTGAAATGAGCTCTTTTTGATCCTGAAGGCATAAAGGGTCTATCTTGGGTACAGAGGCAAGAAGCAGAGGCTCTTCAGGGCGGAAGACCTCCATGTTCAGGGCCCTCCCTGACTCCCTGTCAAGCTTTCTAAGCAGCAAAGCATCTTTTCCTTCCCAGTACATCTCCAGCCACGGAGAGGGCTGTAGAGAAGATGCTGCTCCCTGCACCCTACTGCCAAGCCATTCCATAGTGTGAATGGTAACTGAGTGGTTTAAAGCCCATGCAGACAGCAGAAGAGATAACCTTCAGATTCTGCCTCCTGGTGTTATTGGCTTGATTAATATGCTTGTGTCTGTTATAAGGGAAGATTGTGTTGTTTCTGCATGGAGTGGGATCACTCTCCTTTTGCAAACTGATACCCTCTTCCCTGTCAGGAGCAGGCAGCAGCAGGGCAGTGGTTGCCTGGGAACTATGCAGCACAACCCAATGAGAGAAACAGTAGGGTCAAGTGACAGTTGCCTTCTCAGGTTTACCTGTTTGATGGTCGTGGGGTATTTTTGTGTGTGTGGTTATTTTTTCTTCTTGTTATTTGGATTTTTTTGGGGTGTGTGTGTGGTTTTGTTTGTTTTTGTTGTCACTGGATTTTTGTTTGTTTGTTTAGCTTGTTTGTTATAGAATTGTTGTTGCCTTTCTTATCTGGGAATAATGAGTCCTCACACTTGTATAATGCTGCCAAGGGGAGGAAGCACACTAAGTCATCTCATGTCACTGCCAACCAGGAGGGTTTTTTTCCACCACATAGTTTTCTCCAGGGTAGTTGAATCCAACACTCAACATGTGAATAGACCAGCAGCTCCTGCTCTGCATTGCACAGAGCCAACATATTGAGCCAACAGCTGATCCAAGGGGCTCAAGAGCATCTTTTTTCAAAGAAAAGATGTTTCTTCAGGCAAAGGAAGAAAATCTGAAGATTAAATGTGAGGTAGAAAAGAAAGACCATTTGTATGTAAGTCTTACCAGAAAGCACTGTTGTTTCAACAGTTCTACTGAGCATAAACACACCTGTTTAAGGTCAAGTGCCAAAACCAACTCTCTCTTAAAAGCTGGCTTTTTCTGAGTCATCCCAACACTGCTGTTCATCCATTCCTTTTTGTCTAGCAGTGTTTTTCAGCAGTTCAATGTCTTCTTTCTTCTTCTTGGACTTAAAGAGGAATTAACACTTGCCTGCCTGAAGGTATGTGGGTAGATATTCCCCAATACAATTCTTTAACAGCTCTGTGATATTTAAAACAGTCTAGGTACATTGTCACCGATTTCTTCCTCTTTGCTTCGCTCTAACATTCTTCTCTAGATCTACTAGACATGTGCTGAATATTTCCATGGAGGTGTATGCATGACAATACATCTTCTGTATATACATGCATGGTTTGGCCATCCTCAGAACCTGTTATGTCACAACCTAATACCCTATTATATCTAACACAGACCAAAAGAACCTCAGCAAGCTTCAAAAATTGAAGGTCCAGAATAGGAAGGACTGAAGCATCACTCCCTGACCCTAAGCAGGAATTGTCTTATTAATGTGGTCTACATTTTCTTCTCTGTCCCTAGGAGCTTGCCCTGAGAAATGTTTCAGTTTCTCTGTATCCCTGGTTTTTCTTTGTTTGTCTGTATTCTGAGGTTTGCAAGGTAAGTCTGGTTTTCTTTATGTGAGCTATTATTAGGTTATTAATAAAGCAGTGCAATAACACTAGGTGGCAAGTTATCAAACCATGCCAAACAGCAGCCCTCACCCTCTTCCCCATAAGCTTTTTGTGAGTACTTGTCTCTTCCTTCCTTCTCTGCAGTCAGTGTTCATCCTCCCTCTTTTGCACACTGAGGAGCTGATTACATTGATACAATTCCACTGAATTTGAGGGGACTGTCTTTCAAATAACACTGATGTGACACCCTTTTGTCCTTCAAATTGTCACCCTAATCGAAGTTGTATTTAAGGGCATAAAATCAGTGCAGCTGTTAAAAGCTATGAATTATATAAGTGGGAGTCACTAGACCTTAGGGAACAATGCAGATCTCCTGTAACTTGCCTGGAGGTACCTGAATTTAACCTCCTGAGACTCCAAAAGTTTATCTCTGGCTCTGACTACTGTTAGTTCATGCAGGGGTTTTGCCTTCTATCCTCCTTCTACTCAGTTTTCCATCTCTTTGCCTCTTCCTTTCTTTTCCTCATTATTGTTTTTGCTCTTCAGCTACATTTTACAATAAAGAGAGGCTTTTCCAAAGCATTTCTGCATGAGGCTATAGTGGAGCAAAGGCTGTGGTGAAAGACAGCAGAAATATATCTAGTGATACACTGATGGGTAATTTAAAAAAATAGCATGTCTTGTGTTAGTCAAACAATACAGCATTTGATAAGCCATCTGCAGCTGAGAGGATTATTTTCGAAGGGTCATCCACCTGCAGTGCAGAATCTAAGGGTAAGAGGTAAGCTTCAAGCTGAATTCCCAGCCAAGAATCCTTGCTACCCCTTCCTGTTCTTTCTTTGGGGTGGAGCTAAGGATGCTAGAGGTACAAACTGGGACATTTGACAAGATTTTGTACTGTAGCAAGAAATGACAAAATGGAAAGGAGGGGTAGGGGTGATGAGGGATGGAAAAGACTGATAATTGTTTCCTTGGCAACTGAAACCGTGATGCCTCATGCAGAAATCCCTCAGAAAAATCCTAGAGGAAGCCAGACTAGATGATGATAATGGTCTCTTCTGCCTTCGGACTCTTTTGCAGGCTAAGTTTACATATCACAGTGTGGTGCTGCATAAAGAGATCTAGTTAGTGCTAAATGGAAACCAGAAGCTGTATGGTTGTGAGAAATCTTCTGGAAGAAGAGAAGCACTATTGTCTTCCTTTCATAAAATGGAGAACATTTCATAATGCAAAAAATGAAAAGACTGAATAACTTGGCAAAGGTTATTAAAATCTCTTTAACAACACAGAGGACAGGCATATTGCAAGTCCCTGCCTATCACTCTCATCACTGCAGTGGGAACGCATGTCCTTTTAATTGAGGAAGATGCACCAAAGATACACAAGGAATTAGAAGAAGGGCTAAGGGAGCAGAAAGCAGGTGAAGTGGTTGCTGTTTAATGAATGCCATTTGCCCACCACGCAGTTCAGTGCTCTGTGGGGACTGCCAGCACGAAAGGGTCTCGGTCCTGCACAGTATTCAGCTGCAGCGACACTGAATCTTCATTAGTGGATTTAAATGTAAGAACTGGAGCATATATATGAATATTAATGAAAGAAAGATTGACTAACTTCACGCTATTAAAAGATTTCTAGTCCCAGAGAGTAGGTGGAGCCTTGTAAAAAATGTATAATGAAATACAATATGATACACAGCTTTGAGAGCACTAAGAATGTGGATTTTGATCCCTTCTAATTTTCTGTTTATATAGTGCTTTACAACAGTGAAATGGAAATATACTTTCATTTGAACATTTTTCTTTTTTCCTCTCTATGTCCCTTGCACCAGTATTTGTAAATGCAGAATGTCTTGGCAGTGGATTCTGGGGAGCTACTTGGCGGTGGACAGCTAGTATTGATCTCTGCTCCAAAAATAAACCTCAAAATACTTGTATTATTATAAATGTGTGTGTGCATGCATATATATGCATGTGTATATATATAAATGGTATTGCAAAGTTATGAAAGACATAGGAAGGTTAAATCCGAATTATAATTAATAACCTTGTTAAATTCAATGTAAACTTTCATGCCAGCAGAATGTGTAACACACAAATGCTGGAAAGCATAATATACTCTACCACGCCTGCGAAAGGCATTCCACAAGCAAGAGGCTGGAGCATTACTATATATTCACTAGAAACCAGAGATTCATGGCTACAGAATTTCCAGATAGTCTTGTGAGAAAGGAGTACTGCAGCATCAAAGAAGACAGTCCACTTATTTCTGTCTGTCCATGATGTTGAATAATTGCCAAGGCCTGCATTGCTGTCAGTTACTTCTCAGAGTAGTTTGCTGATAGAAAACCAGCTTTGTGAATGATTCCCTGTATAAATGAGTAGACATGTTACATGTGTCTGATCCTCTGCAATGAGAGAGTGACTGTGGCAGCTCTAACAAAGCAGAACGAAGAAAATGAAAGCATCCTTAGGGAGCCAATATGTATTTTTATTCTTTGGTGTCTGCAGTGGAGACAGCTGGCATACAGCACAAAATGAAATTTGTGCTCCCTGAGACTTTCTTCTGGACTAGCACTAATATTCACAAATAAAATACTGTGCCAGAATGGTCATGTTTGCAGATGCAATGAGAAGGAGCTACTATAATACCAGCCAAAATAAGATGGAAGAATCCTGCCTTACTGTCTGAAGTATTCCTTAAAGGTAATTAGTAACAAGGTGTCTATGTGTGTATCTGGATGTGTGACTATATAATTAATATGTTAAAGGTGAAGCACAAAGCTAAAATCAGTGAGTTTTTTCCTTACCACTCTTCTATTTAAAATCTTATTTGTTTTTTTTTTCCTTTTTTTCCTGCTGATTTTTTTCCCTTAAATATCCAAAATAACATGTCTTCAGTTCCTTTTATTTGATGAAAGTCATTTGGAGACCTGAATAACGATGTCAGATAAATGTGTAGCTTTTATAAGGAACAGAAATTTCATTGTGTGGAAAGGCAGCTGCTCCTTTAGGGCAGAAAAGATGGAAGATATTTAAGGCAGTGAAAATGAAAAAGAAATTTAATTTTATTATTTTGATTCATGGGTACCTAAAATGTGACATCAAGGTTGAGATTCATTTCAGCTAACATTATCAATCTACAAGAAAGGGCCTAGATATTGAAGCCTTCCACAATAGACAAAGAAGAGAGCCAGGCAAGGCCAGAGGCTGATGTCTGCCCTTATCTTATCATGAAATGCATATTACTTTTTCCATTCATGAGAAAGGAAAGGAGCTTAGAGACTGAGTTTCAAAGAAACATGTGCATGTAACTTCAGTTAAGAAGGATCTATTACATTCGTCCTGGTTGAGTCAAGGGATGCAAGATCTTTCCAAAGTGGATGTAAGAATGATTTCCTGCTGCCAAAAAGGAGAGGTCTATAAGCAATCAAGGATGCAGTACATTGAGCACAAATGAGGAAATGTAGGATAGGTATGTCAGAGGAACAGAAAGAGAGAAGGATGTAGTAGAGCAGGAGTTGAGCCTTCTAAAGCTTTAAGGAAGCATAATTCACAGAATGACGTTATCCACATTTTTCAAGATATACAAAATGCACTTCCTTCCAAAAAGGCAGGTCAGTTGGCTATGTTAATTAATTAAGTTGTTTTGGGGAACTTAGTGCATTGTCACGGACTCTTGTAAGTCTCAACTTATTTGGTATTTTATTTTAAGTCATAGATCCTGGAGTCACACTATTTAATAAAAAACTTGGGCTTTATTTCAAAGGAAAAAAGCCCAGTTACTCATTCGTAGATTGTGGAGTAAAACTTGAAGATGCAAACTGTAAAATCTCCAAAAAGGAAAAAGCAAGAACAAAACCAGACACACATGATCCCTTACGATTTCTGAGTGCTCAGACTTGAACACCCACTTGGCATTAATGTAGTGTTATCATCTGTTCCCTGTCTTCTAAAACTGTACTAGCTGTGTTATACATGGAAGAAAAAAAAAAAATCTAATTCTCTGTATGGCCTTTTTATTTTCTTTTCTTCCCCTTCCCCTGTGTATTCATAAAGCCACTCTTTGCTCCATATGTGTAGCTTGAGAGACATTTAAATGTACAATTATGGTGCAAAGATAACTGGGTTATTACCACAATAACACAACAAACCATTCTAGCTAAAGTATATGTATTGCAGGCCTGTGATGCTACAATTGGATTTCCTTAAAGTGCCTTTGGTTGCAGCCAGTATGGCAGAAGACCCCTAAAAAAAACTTATAAAGAAAGGATCCACTTTTACAATAGCAGCATTTCATCTGATCTGTAGAATTTGCTTCATAATTGAAAGTGAGACGGCCAAGGGAACCAGTAGGATTAGGCTATGGGAATTCAACTGAACAATGTTTTGCATTCAGATAATTGCATGAAATTGAACTATTAAGTTTTGCAAATTGCAATAACATAAAACAAAGTAAGATATTCCCAGTGTATACATTCGACTAATGTGCTAGAAGGGAACCACAACTGGTTTTAGACAGAGCACAGGGAACTTTCATTAACTATTCAAAGCTGTGGCCAAATACTCTTCTTAGTCTTACAGGTTCCTCAAATGGACTTTCAAAGGGAAATTCTTTTTATAAAACAGTAAGTAAATAAACATAATGTAACAGTTAGTTTCTGGTTTTAACTGGCAAGGACACTACTAGCATATCCTTTGTCTGACCTTAATTTAACATTGCATAAAAAATCATCAAAAGGAACTGAAGAAAGAAAGAGTTTTGGCTCAAATTGCAACTACTTGCTCCAGTATCTCTCCTGACTAAACATCAGCAGTAACTGCAGCTTGTGCTTTTTTAACTTCTTTCATTGGATAGGATGATTCTGTCCTGTGGTTTTCCCCTAGCTAAGCAAAAAGGTTACTAGGAAAGATGTTCCAAATCCTCCTTTGTATTAACCTCTTGGTCTTTACTTTTTACCCTGCATTCACATTTGAGACTCAACCTCAGTATTTGTAATGAGCATCTGCAGAGGATAATTTTAGAGGTGGTTTTTGGCCATGCAGCTCCACTCCAGTCAAGTCATCACATAAGACAAATGCTGTCCCACCACCGATTTGGGCTAATTTTTCTAATGTTTTGAGTTTAGTTTGGCTAATGCCTACTGCTGTGGCACTTGAGAAGGAAAACTGCAATTAGTCATGCTGAAGACTTGGCTGCTCAGTAGCATGTGCCAGCCACACGAGTGGCTAGGCTGCTGAAGTGAATGCCTGTGTCACTGTCTCTGTGGGGTTCAGAGGTAATTTCTGATTTGCTTGTCTCTTCTTTCCCATTTTTGAAGGAAGGGGGAATAATTTTTAGAATATGATAGTATCAAATAATCAATTAATGTATCTCTGTCAGTAGTTCAATCTCTTTACCGGTGTTTTTCAGCTTAAAATCCATATGATAGTGCAGAAGAAAACACCATGTCAGCATCCTGTAAATGTAAAAGACAGTCGAGCTGTGAATAGGAGGTGCCGTAGTAACACTGGAGCTTTCAGATAATTCATCCGTCACTGAATTTAGCAGCAGAGAAAGCCTTTCATGGCATCTAATGCTGTTCCCTGGATCCTGCTCTGTGCCCATTCTATGTGAGCTTTAAAATTCCAAAAGATGAGGGTTTTGTTGCTGTTCTTGGAGGGCAGTTTCCATGCTGGTGTATCCCAATGCCAGAAACTTTACCTGGAGGTTCTGACTCAGATTTGCCTCTTTTGGATTAAATTATTTCTCTTTCAAATATTTCCCTTAACGAACTGTTATTTTTCTTGACAACTAAGGCTTTTCAAATGTTTTATGTCTTCCTATTATGTCTGCCTGTCACAAGTCTGTACAATTGGTCTTTTAAAGTTTACTTAGGGCACAGCTGCACTGTGACACACCATGGTTCAAATATTCCTGAGGCAAAGCTGAATGAGCCAACTCCAAAAATGGGATTTGTACTTTGGGTTTTTAGTAGAGAGAGAACAGGACCATCTTTTCTGGCTTGCTTTGTTTTGTGTCTGTTGAGTTCAATACAAAGGGATCCTGTTTTCTTCGGGCAGGGTTTGTAAGCTCTACTTTCAGAAAAGAAAAAAAGTGATGTTAGTTTCAAGAAGTTGCACATCACTCTGACTGCAGTGTTCAATGCTGAAGAAGGGCATTTGGTGGGGGACAATGCTCGCTGAAGAACATGATGTGAAACATGGTTTAGGAATCATGCAGTTTGGATCTCAAGAAGAGTCATTGTTCTGGCTTTGCCTGGGGTATAGTCAATTTTCTTCATAGTAACTAGTATGTGGCTATGTTTTGGATTTGTGATGAAAATAGGGTTGATAATGCAGAGATGTTTTCATTATTGCTGAGCAGTGCTTACGCAGAATCAAGGCATTTTCTGCATCTCATACAGCTTGGCCACCAAGTAGTCTAGGGTTGTATGGTAATTTGGGAGAGGGGACAGCTCATACAGCTGACTCCAGCTGACCAAAGGGATATTCCATATCATACTGATCATATAAAGCAGGGGGGAGCAGAAGAGGGGACACATGCACATAATTCAATGATGGTGTTTTCCCAAGTAACTGTTAGGTGTGATGGAACTCTACTTTCCTAGAGCACCTGCCTGCCAATGGGAAGAGGGGAATTAATTCCTTGGTTTTGCTTTGCTTGTGTGTGCAGCTTTTGCTTTACCTATTAAACTGTCTTTATCTCAACCCACAATTATAACTCTCTCCCCTATCCAAACAGGGAGGAGTGAGCAAGCAGCTGCTGGGGGGGGGGGGCAGGGTTAGATGCCCGCTTAGTTGCTGTCATATTAAACCATGACAGACATATAACATAAATTTCTTGTTTTACAGAGATCTGAATGGTTGCAATTCATTGAGGTACGGGGAAGAAATATGGAGAGAAAAGGTCTTTATGGTTACATAAAGGCAAGAGGACTGTAGGAAAACAAATGCAAATGAAGAAATATAGAAGTATAGGTATTTTGTAACAGGTATTGAATAGGAGGGAGCCTGGGGTTGTAATTTCTAGAGGGACCAGAAATCATTAGTAGTAGGAAGCTAGAGTAGATTTGAGGGAAGGGAAAAGGGCTGTTAAAGCATTTCTCTCAGGAAGATCAACTTACTATCATCTGTCAGCAGGAGCAAAAGCTTGCTAGAGGTGAATGTCATGGGCAAGATTTTGAAAGTGTTTATTCCAGCTGCTCCTACTGAAATCTGGCAAAGCATCCTCTGACTGCCTGATTTAGTCATTCTTGCTTTCCAAAAACTACAGATCCTTGAGTCTGCAAAACCTACTGGCCTGCCTTGTTCATTATATAAATTAGGACAGCATTTGATTAATCTTTGGTATAAACTATATCTGGGCCAGACAAGAGGAAGCCTTATCTTTTTATACGCAGTCCAAATGGTTTCCAAAATGGGAGATGTACCCTAAATGATGAAGTGACGATTTGAAACAGATTTTGCAAAGTCTGGATATATTTTGGAAACATTTATTGACATTGCATAAAGTGACAGGAATATCTGTTGATTCTCTTTTGTGGGAGGAGTCTAATGGATGTATGTGTAAGTGACCTTTTCAGTGAGCACTGTGTTTAAGCTGGCGTTACCAAGGATATTTTATAGTAAACTCATTGTACTTGAAATTTATATTTCTTATGTTACAAAACTGCAACAGACAAGATCTGACTTGTTTGGGTTTTGTGTGTCATGCCATAGCACAGAGAAATAATCTAATCACTGTCATGATCAGCTTGAAACACATAATTTCTAATATGGTAAATTAGCTAAGTGTAGATGGAATTATTTTCAGTTGCTCAATATATAAGGATGAAGGATAGTTTGATAGAGCAAAATATGTCAGCATTACAGTAATTTCTGAATACAGTATGTCTATAAAACATATTTTGTGAACAAAATGGGATCATGTCAGGATTGGTTGCAGATATGAAGGAAAAAAGACCATCACTTCAGAAAGCTACATACCTTTCCACTGGAGGAATAACACTAAGCCCATATATTCTGTTGCATTGCTTCAGTAGAACTGAAGAGACAGCAATTTGAGGTGAAAGGTTTTGACAGGTGGTGAAAGTGAAGGAGTCGGGAGGCATTCAGAGTAACCATCTCAGGAAGAGCAGTATGAAGCTGTGTATCAGGGGTGTGTCACAGACCCAGTGCCAGAAGTCCAGGAACTGGATTAAACAGACAGCTTGAGGTATTTGCAAAAAGACAAGCTTTTCAGCAAAAAAGAGATGCACTTGGCCAGTCTCTCTAATGTCCCAGTGAAATCTGTAGTGTAAAATGTGGAAGAAAGAAATTTATTAGACACCTCTACTTTTTTTTTTATATATATATAAAGGCTATTTCTCTGAGTTACCTCTCTATATTTCTCCATCTCTTGCCTTTTTCCTTTTTTACATAGGAACAGTCTGGTATCTGTGTGGGCATTCCTGGTGCCAGTTCCCAGTAGTGCATTTCATACAGTTACAACATGAGACCATACAGGACTGTCTCATTAAGCTACACAAGTACAAAAGTCTTTACCCTAATGAAGTTTGGGGGTTTTTCTTTCACTTTTTAACCTAGAAAGCATATTTTCTAGTACCTTCCCTGTACTTTCTAGAACAAAACCAAACTGTTTTACTAGTCTGGCCTTCTGAAGTTGGTTCGTTTGTCATTTGATGCCAGTAGCTGTTGCTACTGTAGTTCATCAGCTAGTGAAAAGTGATAGGGCAGAAGTGACCCAAAGCACAAGTTTCAGACAAACAAAGCATGGAAGTTCAGAAGTAGAATGGAAGTTCACATCAAGACTGGTCTGTATTGATCTGTAAATGGTTTGAGTATTTTTTATATAGCATACCATGCAACTTTCCGTAACACATAGCTTTCATAGAGGAAAAGAAAAACTGTAATGAAGAAAGCACTCTCTGCTCCCTTAGACATAAGTGCTGGTAAGAAAACTAGATGTCTGAGAACATTAAGGATAGCCTAATGAACTGTCTGAAGGTCTTCACAAAGCCAGGCTAGAACCTCTCCCTTTGAAGGTTTGGGCTTTTTTCAATGAGTATTTTAGCAAATGAGAAACATTACAAAAAAAATCTGTTTCTCCGCAAACTTCAGCAACAGAAAAGAAACATGAGAAAAAATCTCTGGGTTTTTTTTGTTTGGTTGGTTTGGCTTTTTTAGTTTACTTCCTTTTTTTTTGAATGTAAATATTGTTCACTAAAAAAAAATTCAACAGCTCTGATCACTGAGTCCCAAACCATTCATAACTGAAAGTTAAATTACTAAGCAGTTATCTGACTCCATTGGAAATAATGTTGATGATCTCCATTTCAGTTCAGTGTCTCTGAGGCAGTATTTGGATGTGCAGTTTTTAGAAACAAGTTTCCAGATATGGTTATTATATACTTTGTGAAAAGCAAGTTGATTGGGAAGTACTTTCAGTTCGTAAGAGGATCTAATTTCATACTTTCCCTTCCAGTAAAACCTGGGCAATAAGAAGAAATGAACACTAGAAAGACCCTTCTGAGGATGCTCTAGTTTCTGTTACTGCAGGGTGGGTGCTCACTTCTGCTGAGGTTGCAGCTTTCAAATGTCCCCCTGTGTTTCCAGTTGTGAGGTTTCTATTCAAAATGTTGCAAATAACTTTTCCTCTTACATCCTTCAAAAAACATCTCTGTTTCCAGGTGGAGCCTGTCATCATTAATCTAATCATACTTTGCACAGCCAATGATTTTTTTTTTTTTTTTTGCATCCTCAGTCTTGCCCCAGTGATAAATCAGAGTAGCTGTTGCTGTAGTGGAAACCTCAGTAATGTCAAAAACTTCCTGGTGCATATGCAATGGGAAGTCATTCAGCAGTAAGTAAATAACCCTTGAGAGCCACAGTATTCCAAAAGATTACTTCTACTCTCCCCTTAAGCAGGGGGAGTTGATACCTGATGCATACTACCAAAGACCACAGTAGAGAAACATAAGAAAGATAATTTCTCACCTTCCAACTCAGTTAGTTCTTGTGATGAATGTGTTTGCAAGATGCAGAATAAAATGTAGATAAAATTCTAGCTAGTTTCACTGTGATGGTTTGGACCTGGCTCCCTGCCAAATGCCCAAACTCAAAGTGAAAGCCTTCCCCCCCCTTTCCCTCTCAGAGTTTTAGAGAAACTAAAAGAGAAACTAAAGAGCCAGAAACCACCCGAATTATATCAAAAGTATATATATTTACATATATAGCAGTTATATACAATTAAATCAAAATGTAAACAAATTTTAAAAAAATTAAAAAAATAAATTAAAAAATTTGAGGCATGGAAAGGAGTATTAGGCAAGCATGGTGTTGGAAACTGCAACGATAATGTTTGACTTCTGCTAGAATTCTGTGCAGAGCAAAATCTCACCATCACTAATACCATCTTTCAGCAGAAAAATTGTCTGAAGACAATCTGGATGCACCCCACGTCTAAGCATTGGCACCTCATTGATTATGTCTTGGTGCAACAGAGAGATGTTTGTGATGTCCACCATACCTGCGTGATGCCCAGTGCAGAATGNGCGTGATGCCCAGTGCAGAATGCCAAACAGACCATCGGCTTGTGCGCTGTAAACTCAACTTCAATCGCAAATTCAAACCTAAAAGGGGCAGTATCCCAAGGAGAAGACTCCAAGTTAACAATCTCCAATCAGCCACAGTAAGAGATAGTTTGAAGGTTTGCCTGGAATCTAGGCTTGAAAACCATTCCACAGACTCTGCAGTTTCCTCTCCTGAAACAATTTGGCACCATATTAAAAACAGCATCCTGCAATCCTCTGAAGAATCCTTAGGGTTCTCCCTCAAGAAGAACAAGGACTGGTTTGATGAAAACAATCAAGATATCCAGGAATTGTTGAGGAAGAAGAGAACCGCCCACCAAGCGCACCTTGCACTGCCATCCTGTCACACAAGAAAAACAGCCTTTCGTCTTGCATGCAGCAAGCTCCAACAGAAACTCTGTGACATCCAGAACAAGTGGTGGATCGACCTAGCTGAAAAAACTCAACTATGTGCAGATACGGGTGATCACAAAGGATTCTATGAGGCCCTGAAAACAGCATACTGGCCTACATACCAAGTCCAAAGCCCTCTCTCAGCGCTGATGGTCAAACGCTTCTAACAGATGAAACTTCCATTCTGAATCGATGGTCTGAA
>VWZX01008527.1:0-39722 GCA_013399015.1 Galbula dea | reverse complement strand
TGCTTTGCTAAAGTCAAGGTAGACAACATCCACAGCCTTTTCTTCATCCAATAAGCATGTGACCCTGTCATAGAAGGAGATCAGGTTAGTCAAACAGGACCTACCCTTCTTGGACCCATGGTGACTGGGCCTGATCCCCTTGTTGTTTCCCGTGTGCTGCAGAGCAATACTCAGGATGATCTGCTCCATTAGCTTCCCTGGTTCAGAAGTTAGACTAACAGGTCTGTAATTTACCAGATCATCCTTCTCTCCATTCTCATATATGGGGGTAACATTGGCTGATTTCCAGTCTGCTGGTACCTCCCTAGTCAGCCAGGACTGCTGAAAAATGATGTGAAGTGGATTAGTGAGCAGCCCTGCCAGCTCTTTCAGCACTCTTGGGTGCAGCCCATCTGGCCCCATAGATTTGTGCACATCCAGGTGATGCAGCGGGTCACTGACCACCTCCTCCTAGAAGGCAAAGGAGTCAAAGAAGTCTGGACAGTCTTCAAGAAGGAAATCTTAATGTCACATAAACAGGCTGTCCATGTGTGCTGAAAGACAAACCAGCAGGGAAGAAGACCAGCCTGGCTGAACAGGGAGCTTTCACTAGGACTTGGGGGGGTGGGGGGAAGAGAGTTTACCTCCTTTGGAAGAAGGGACAGGCAACTCAGGAAGAGTACAAGGATGCAGAGAGAAAATTAGAAAGGTGAAAGCCCAGCTGACATTTAAATCTGGCCACTGCCATAAAAGATAATAAAAAATGTTTCGGCAAAAGGAAGGCCAAGGAGAATATCTACCCTTTACTGGATGTGGGGAGGAACATTGCCACCAAGGTTGAGAGAAAGGCTGATGTACTTAATGACTTCTTTGCTTCAGTCTTTAATACTTAAACCAGTTATCCTCAGAGTACTCAGGCTTCTGAGCTGCAAGACAGGGTCAGGGACAGGGAGTAGAATAAAGCCCCCATAATCCTAAAGGAAACAGTGACCTGCTATTCCACCTAGCACTCACAATTCTACGGGTCCAGATGGGATCCACCCAAGGATACCGAGGGAGCTGGCGAAAGAGCTCACCAAGACACTTTCCACCATTTCTCAGGAGTTCTGGCTAACTAAGGAGGTCCTGCTTGACTGGAAGTTAACAAATGTGGCACCTATCTACGAGAAGGGCTGGTAGAAGGATCTGGGTGACTACAGACCTGCCAGTCTGACCACAGAATTGGGGAAGGTTATGGAACAGATCTCCTAAGTGCAATCACATGGTACAGCCAGGATAATCACTGGATCAGGCCTGGATTCATGAAAGGCAGGTCCTGCTTGAGAAACCTAATGTCCTTCTATGACATGGTGACCTGCCCAGAGGATGAGGGAAAGGCTGTGGGTGTTGTCTGTCTAGACTTCAGTAAAGCCTTTGAGACTGTTTCCCACAGCATTCTCCTGGAGAAACTAGCTGCACATGGCTTGGATGGACATACTCTCCACTGGGTTAGAAACTGGCTGAATGGCCAAGCCCACATCATGGTGGTGAATGGAGTTAGATCCAGTTGGCAGTTGGTCACAAGTGGTGTTCCCCAGGGCTCAGTCCTGGGGCCAGTCCTGTTTAGTAGATTTATTGGTAGTCTGGGCAAAGAGATTAAGTGCATCCACAGTAAATTTGCAGTTGACACCAAGTTGGGCAGGACTGTTAGTCTGCTTGAGGGTAGGGAGGATCTACAGAGGGGTCTGAACAGTCTGGATTGATTGGCCAAGGCCAATGGAATGAAGTTCAACAAGGCCAAGTGCCAGATTGTACACTTCAGTCACAGCATCTACATGCAACACTACAGGCTTGGGGCAGAGTGGCTGGAAAGCTGCTCAGTAGGAGAGGACCTGGGGGTGCTGGTTAACAGCTGACCAAATATCAGCCATCAGGAGCTCATGACTGGAATGTGGTCATGGATGGCTATGTCCTCTTTAGGAAAGACAAGTCTACAAGGCGTGGTGGGGGAGTTGCTCTTTATGTGAGAGAGCAACTAGAATGTATTGAGGTCTGTCCAGGGGTGAATGAGGAGTGAGCTGAGAGTTTACGGCTTGCATTAGGAATAGTGTGACCAGTAGGAGCAGGGAGGTGATCTTGCCACTGTAGACGGCACTGGTGAGGCCACACCTCGAGTACTGTGTACAGATTTGGGCACCAAAGTATAGGAAGGACATTTTGGTGCTGAGAAGGGTGCAGAGAAGGGCAACTAGGCTGCTCAGGAATATGGAGAAGCCTTATGAGAAGAGGCTCAGGGAGCTGGGGCTGTTTTCTCCTAGAGAAGCTGGCTGCTCGTGGCTTGGATGAGCATACCCTTGGCTGGATCAAAAACTGGTTGGATGGCCGAGTCCAGAGGGTTGTGCTCAATGGAGTCAAATCCAGTTGGCGGCTGGTCATGAGTGGTGTTCCCTAGGGTTTAGTGCTTGGACTGTTCCTGTTCAACATCTTTATTGATGACTTGGATGAGGGAATAGAGTGCACCCTTAGTAAGTTTGCAGATGACACTAAGCTGGGTGGGAGTGTCGATCTGCTTGAGGGTAGGCAGGCTCTGCAGAGAGACCTAGATAGGCTGGATAGATGGGCAGAGGCCAATGGGATGACTTTCAAGAAGGCCAAATGTTGGGTCCTGCATTTTGTTCACAACAACCCCTGGCAGCACTACAGGCTTGGGGAGGAGTGGCTGGAGAGCTTCCCAGCACAGGAGGAACCTGGGGTATTGTTTGACAGCTGGCTGAACATGAGGCAGCAGTGTGCTCAGGTGGCTAAGGCCAAAGGTATCCTGGTCTGTGTCAAGAACAGTATGGCCAGCAGGAACAGGGAAGTGATCTTGCCCCTCTACTCAGCACTGGTCAGGCCACACCTTGAATACCATGTGCAGTTTTTGTCACTGCAGTATAGGAAAGACATTTTGGTGCTGAGAAGGGTGCAGAGAAGGGGAACTAGGCTGCTCAGGAATATGGAGAAGCCTTATGAGGAGAGGCTCAGGGAGCTGGGGCTGTTTAGCCTGGAGAAGAGAAGGCTGAGGGGAGACCTTATCACTCTCTTTAGGTAGAGGGGTGGGTGTTGGCCTCTTCTCCCTTGTAGCTAGCAACAGGACTAGAGGGAATGGGTTCAAGTTGTGCCAGGGCAGGCTTGGATTAGATATTAGGAAGAATTTCTTTACTGAAAGAGTGGTTAGATATTGGAATAGGCTGCCCAGGGAGGTGGTGGAGTCACCATCCCTGCAGGTTTTCAAAAAACAGGTAGATGTGGCACTTGGGGGGGTAATTTAGAGATAACAGAAGTGCAGGGCTATCAATTGGACTTGATGATCTTGAAAGTCCTTTCTACAATTCTCTGGTTTAGAACTGGCTCCCAAGGGACCCTCTCAACTAGATTCCTAAACAGGATAAAGTCTGCCCTCTGGAAGTCCAATGTAGAAGTTTTGTTGATCGCCCTCCTTTCTTCATCAAGAATTGAGAACTTTTCACGACTGGTACGCCCAAGATGGCCTTCAACTAGCATATCTACTAGGAGTCCTTCTCTGTTCATAAACTGTTCATAAGGAGGTCTAACAGGGCACCTCACCTGTGTCAGGAAGTTATCTTCCATACACTCCAGGAACCTTCTAGACTGTTTCCTCTCTGCTGTACTGTGTTTCCAGAAGTTATCTGGTTAAGTTCAAGCCCTCCATGAAAATTAGGACTAGCAATTGTCAGACTTCTGCCAGCTGCCTGTAGTATGCTTCATCTGCCTCTTCATCCTGGCTGGGTGGTTTATAGCAGACTCCCACCAGGAAATCTGCCTTGTTGGTCTTCCCTGATCCTTACCCACTCGACTTTACCATCGCCATCACTGAACTCTATACAATCAAACACTCCCTAATGTTCAGAGCCACCGCACTGCCTCTATTTCCTTGCCTATCCCTTCTGCAGAGCTTATAGGCATCCACTCTGGCACTCCAGTCATAAGAAGAACGAAGTTTCCTGTTAAGATTCCTGCTTGATCTACAGCTGAAGTTTTAATATGTGTGGTGAATGAAACAGAAAGACAGACCTATTGTTAAAGCAGGTGAAGCAGTTAAATCCCACCCTGGAGAATTAGATTCTACCCTTGTCTCTGAGCTCCTTGTAATCCTGGGCAATACATTTTAAGCAAAATGCTTAGTTTTTCACTTCTTGTCTCAGGTCCCTGTGGTACATAGCTAAGTTTAGGTGAACTCCTTAAGAAGTAGTATGCTTGATACCCTGCCTACCTCAGGTCAAATTTCAAATTCTTCCCCTAAAATACCAGGAAATCATAGTTTTCCAGGGAAAGCATTACACTCTTTTTTTTTTTTTTTAATCACAAATGCACAGATATTCTTTCCTAATTACATTCTTGAAAATGGTTACATTTCTTGCAAAATGTCAGAATCTGGCAGATTAACTCATATAAAAGTCAAATGAAATTTTTTAAAAAGAGGAAAAAAGGAAAAAGATAAATCTCTAAGACGAAGGAAGAGCCTACCTTTGTGCAAGTCATGCTATAAGCCATGGTACCTATTGCACAGTAATATCATAAGTACTTAATATAATTGTTCAGTATGCATATGGATGCTACAGCCATATTTCTGAATAAAATGAATGACCAGATTAGAACTTCATAATGGTATTGGTCTAAAATGTTAATGCTATTTTGTGCTGAATTGGATTCTCTTCCACTTTACTACTTGTGGATTATAGAAAATAGGTTTCACATTCAGGACTGGACATAATTTCTCTGTTGAATTTTCCTTCTACAGGTAGACTGTTTTTTCATTTACATTTCAAATACACTACCCCCTAGAAGTGTTCTTTCTCACCTCCAAATACAGAGAATTTCAGTTTGATATGCTGCTGTAGCACCTTATATATAAGCTTACTGGTGCCTTATGTCCCATCTCTGCTCTGTTAGCTAGGCACATCCTCTGGATCTCCAGGTTTACAAAATGGACAAAAGATTCAAGTGAACCATAAAGAATTCCATAATAACAAATATCAAGACAGTGGAGAAATACCAAACTCAGGAGACATCACAATTTAGATGACTTATACTCCATTCCTCTCAAGGTGCAGTTACTACTCATACTTTATCTCAAACTTGCAACATCTCAGTGGTCCACTCTGGAAAAAACAAATAAAAACTATGAAAAATATTTTTATACCTAATTTTGTTCATGCTAATTAATCTCAGACCAATACTAATTCTTTATGGTGGTTATAGCTAGTTTTGAAAGAAAACTACAGTGACAAAGTATTTCCTGAACAGGGTAGATATTCCTGTTGATGAGGCTGAAATTGTTAGAGACACTGCTCTCTTCACAAACAAATATCATTAGTCTAAAAAGCAAGGAAAAGTACTCTCTGAAACCCCACATACAATATCAAAACTTTAACATAACTACACACTTTGAGAAGTTATAAGACAGTTCAGTCACACAGCTTTTTTTTTTTTTTTCAGTACACTGTCTTTTGAGGTGTTTATTAAACTACAACTAAAGGTATGCTGATTCTTCCTGCAATATCTATGACTGTGACTGATGTCACAGTCACCACAGCAATACAAAGAAACAAAAGTCACTATGCAGATGAATGGTATAGTATTTTAACAGAGGCCTATCTTCTTAGGATTATCTCAGAATATACCACATAGTAGGCCAATTTGAAAGGAAGAACTCAAGGTAAATTTAAAACAGTACTGTGTATATGACTGTGATTCTGAAAGACATGAAATTTTAGAAAACCTTGGAGCTTGTTCAGTCTGAAATCTAATGATGATGATTAGATAATGATAATGATTCAAATGTCACCAGTTGGCTATTTTGCTGCTGATCCTTTGAGCAGAAATGTCTTATTCCACAATGTTTATCCTGTAATCCCACACTGTCAACCTAAGAATCAGAACTCCCAACAGCCAACTTGCCTCCAGCTATTTTACCTCCTCAGCAGCTTTCAAGAGCCCTTAATATACTGTCAATACAAAAGCCACTGGTTTATTGACAGGTGGAAGGGAAAAAAAAAAGAGGAGGTTCAAAAAAGCTGAATTAAATATCAAGCAAGGTAACAAAGGAATGACTCCATGAGGCATTATTAGTTTTCATACAAAATTACTTAACACCTTTAAAAATAAAGTAACTGGAAGCTACTAAGGATTGAAATAAACTTAAGAGGTTCTTTGTTTGAAAAGATACATCAAAGCTTAGACAAAAATTTTTAGTGTGTGATATAAGTTATCACTGTAATCTGCTGGTTTAGTGTATATAAGAATACGCCCTTCAAATTTCTAGCCCCACTTGAAAAAAAATAAAATCTGTTTTCCATAGTAGTAAAGAAAGCTGGTTTTAAACTTAGTTGAATGGCTGTTCACCTGCATAAGCCTTTTCTTTCATAAGGCTGTGACTGTCTACAGCATTTTTGGAAATGTCTGTTAAACTGCACACTAAATATTAGTCTTGTAATGGGCATGGTAAGCCTTTATTCTAGAGCAGGTGACCATGCCTTTTGCGAGCTGTTTGCAGCACTTCGTGTTTAATCTGCACGAAGCTAGTCTGGACCCTCCTTCATCTGAGCAGACACAGATGTAAACTTGCCAAGGCTATAACCACTAGGGGGCTGTGCGAACACAATTTTTTGGCAACTTCTTGGCCCCTCGCTGGTTCAAAAGGGCAAACGTGTTTTTATGTACGATAAAATGTGACTCTGAAATAATTAACTTGTTTTTTCTAATCACTCCCCTTTGACAGAAAATGCATCAAAACATGGCTTAACTGGTCTTGTGAATTTTTNAATGAAGGTATGTGACGAATATGCAAGAAAGCAGAATTAAATTTCCACAGAAACACAGATACTCTTGAGACATATCAGATCAGGTTTTGTGAATATCTGGGTTTGATACCAATACAGATCATTCACCCTTCCCTCTTCCAACAAGCATAGGAAATACACAAACACCCCAAAAGCTGGAAACTTAGTAATTCACAGAACATGCTTTTCATTACAGGAACAGTTTGCTGTGGTTTTACTCCATAGCAGATCAGGAGAAATCAGAAGTGTCAAGCAGTACCTATTTCATAGACCTGACCGGTCTCCTCTTGATTCTTCTGAGTGCCTGCTGGGTCATCAAAGTGTCCAATCACACTAGAATGGAGAAAGATGCAAAATGTCCTAGTATTTGTATTTCACATCACCTGAAACTTCTCCAAATGTTCACTTTTTAGAGGTCCGGTCCTAATTTTGTATTTGTATGAACCAGAGGAAGAAAGCCAATGCTGATAGCACTAGTGACCCCCAATGCCTTCACAAGCAGGACACGAGGGATGACCAGCTATCGGTAGCTGCAGATAAAGCTTGACAGCCTTCTGTCATCTTCCCTTTGTCAAGCAACGCATGGGACTCCTTAGGTATCCGCCACCCCCACCCAACACCAACGCCGCGAGAAGGTGACGTGAGGGTACGCTTTAAATCGGCTACAAACAAAAGTAGTGAAGGATTTCGCGGGGGAAGGCGCCAGGAGAGGACTGTCGGCCCGTAGCCTTGGTCAGGCGGGGAGGTCGCCGGCGCGAAACAACCGCTAACGGCAACACCTCCTCGCCCCCACTCCGCCCCCCCGCCCGCGCGCTCCCAGAGGGGCGCGCGCCGCGGCCGTGGTATGCTTGCGCGTCCAGGGCCGCAGTGCCTGCGTTTCCCTGTTGTCGCTGGGGCAGGGTTTCGCTCAGTTTGGCTTCGTGTCACGCACAGATGTGACTCTTGNAAAAAAAAAAAAACTCAAAACCAAACCCAAACCCCAAACCCACCCTTTTAACAAAATTTTTTTCAGATTCCACATCGCGCAGCAGCAGCCTCCGCAGCAGAGCCCCGGGAGCTGATGGAGCAATGGGTTGGAAGAGGGAAACCGACACCCCTAGCGAAAACTTATAATCTGCCTAACTTTTCGCTTCCTTTCTAACGCTCTCTCCCCCTCCGGCTCCTTACTCCCTCCTCTCGGCTACGCTTCATTTTCCGCCGTCTCTCTCCCCTTTCTCAGCACTCCCTCCACCTTTTTCCTTGCCGCCTTCCCGCTCGCTCGCTCCAGCGGCGCCTGGAGCTGTAAAGAAGGAGGAGAAGCAGCGGGAGAGACTGCCGCCGCTCCGAGGAGGAACCGGGCAGAGAAGCGGGAAGGGGGAAGGGGGAAGAGGGAGGCAGAGAGGGTCGACCAGCTCCGCGCGGCGCCGCTGGCCGCCCTCACCACACAAAGTTGGCGGCGGTCGCTGCGCGTTTTTGACAGCTGGGCGCGGACGGCCTGTGCCGCAGCCGCTGTCTGGCACAGAAAGTTTGGGGGGGAGGGACGAGACAGAAGGGGTTACTTTTTCGATCCCCGAGAGTGCTCTTTCCCCTTCTTCTGGCTCCTTGTTTGCCGCCTTTGCCCGAGAGCGTGAGGTTAGGAGGAAGCAACGGTGCCCTCTCAGACCCGCTTGCAGCCTCCCCTCGCCGCCTCCCCTTCCCCTTCACCAGCCAAACAACCCAACAACAACAAACCAACCTGTGGAGGCTCTGACCCAAACCTGGGTCCCTCCTCCCATAACTTCCAGCTCTCTGCTGAAAGCTTTCTCTTTCTTTCTCTCTGCTGCTCCTCAGGCTGAACTTTGGGGTCTGAAAGAGAGGGCGGGGGGGGAGGGGGGCGAGAGAGAGTGTCTCGCTACTGCTGCCTTTTTTTTTTTCTTAGGGAAGTATTTTTGTTTTTTTAAAACTATTTTTTTAGTTCAATTCACCTGGGGGGCAAAGGGTTGGGGGAACGGACCGAGAGAAAGGGGGAAAGAGGGAGAGAGGCGCTGAGAGACCAGAGGCAAAAGGAAGGGTGCAGGCACTGCCGCTGAGAGGAGATCGAGAGACAGGGGGTGCACTTGACAACCAGCATGCAGTGATGGTAAGAAGTTTCCAGCAGCCTTTCCTTTACTTTGGTTTGATCTGATTAATAAATTGTGCAGTAACACAAGCAGCCCTGCCCGCTCTCTGGTGTGTTTCAGGCTTCAAATAAACAAGCAGCCGGGCAAGACGAAGAAGGAGGATAATAAATAAATCAGCTCTGTGCTGCGTGGATTGGGGAAAAAATGTCTAAGAGGCTGTGCTAAACTTTTAAGTGAGTTTGGGGGGTTGAAGTGGGGTGGCCACATCCTTTTTACCGCCTCCTTCCTTCCATTAAAGATGAGGGGCTAGTGTACGCATATGGAGGGAGGGATAGCGAAGGTGGAGTGTTGTTGAATTGAACATACGGCGGTCTGATCTTTTTTGGACATCACCTTTTGCTTGTAAATAAGTAAGGTTTGGAAACCATGTAAAGGTAACCTTTGAGAGCGGGGAAGGAGCTATGTGTTTGCGTGTGAAACAACGCCTGAGGCAGGGGGACAGAAGTGTAAATCCACCTTCTCTCCCTAACTCTTTTTGTTGTGCATGTGCTTGCAGTTTGCACCTCTCCAATCTGCGACTGTTAGCAGAATTTGCAGAGTTATGCGGATACCCAAACTGTAAAAGGGAGAGGGGATGACCCCAAAAAACAACTTTGAGCAAGTTTTTGCTGCGTATTTCATGTGCCGGGCAAAGGCAGGTCTCCTAAAGGAGCGAGGGTTTTGCAGAGTCGTGTATGGGCTTTCACGACCTCTTAATTTAGAAATTAAACATGAAAATGACTGAGGACCTCTTTTGAAGACCGTTTGTCTGGGTTTTACTGTGAGGATAGTTTAAACAGCTGCCGAGAACAAGCACGTTTAGAACCATGACTAAACTTAACATGCATAATAATAACTTCGTATTAGCAAGTGGACTGACTTCAGTGATGAGCAGTCAACAGCCCATATGCAGTGAAGTACTACATTTTCAGTTGCTGTTTGACTGCTGTCTTACTTTGGGTCAGCTTTTGTCACCTCACTGCAGGGATGATCTGTATCCAGCCTGCGTGCCTTGAATATGCGTACATGCACAAGCACACATGTATTTATGTGTATTTATGTATATACATATATGTATGTCTGTACATATATGGACATACATATATGTATGTATATACAGCACTCAAACTATAGATACCGTGTGTGTCTGTGTGAATGAAGGGGGAACTTGGGATAGAGGGTTTGTATTTTTCCCTTTTCTCCCTAACATGACATGTCTTGTTTCAGTGATCAAAGCCACAACTGGAGTGTAGGAGATGCAACTGTCAAATGTAGGCAACAATAAAAAAAAAATTTAAAAAAAAGGGGTGAAAAAGCAGCATGTGTTCAGGACTGTGGTTACAGTAACACTGACAGAAATTAAAGTGGTTTTGAAAGCAGCATGCGATTTATGATGGTTCCCATTTACCCTAGAGTCAAGCTGTTGTAAAATTGATGCACAAAAGACATCATGTAATAATCCGGTGTACCCAGGATTAAAGTGGCAATGAGTGTCTTTTTGTGTGTATGTCTGGCCTACAGTTAAAATGGTTTGAAGCTGTTTTTAAGTAAAAAATCAAAGCAGGATATTATGTGTTTCTTTTCTTAACCTGCATATTAACCATGCATAGCAGTCACTGAAATATTTTTTAGGGAAAGTGGGCTTTTATTTCTCATTATCTTCCATTTCGTCTCTATATTATAACCCATCTCCATGGACAAATTTGAAAATGGGGTAGCATTTTTGTCATAGTTTCAGAGTACAAATGTTCACAGTTTAATTACTGAGTTCATTTTAGACAGTAATATTTAATAAGCCTGATCAGCAGATCTGCACAAGAATACCAAGTTCCTGTAAAAGTATGTGGAACTTTTCTTGCCCTTAAAAATCACAGGAATTTTTCATCTGAAATTTAATGGGGCATATGAGCTGTCTGATACACTGTCGTTTCATTTTGGGCTGTCCAGTATTAATGAACCATCTAGCTCTATGTATGTTCTATTTCCTAAAGCATGTGACTTTTAAAATTTACTCACTAAATATTTCAGGTGATCCATCTTTATCTGATCCAGATGCAGGAAAATCTAAATGTAAATTATGAAATAATTTATTAGGAGCAAATTTTGAAACTTCTTTTAGGACTTGGTATTATGAAAGTGTGCTTTAAGCACACATCTTACACATGTAACTGAAAAACTGTGCCTTGGTACATTATTTTGTAAATATATTTTTTATATATTATATGTATATATATTTTGTAAATACAATGCTGTGACATTTTAGGGGAAAAAAACTGAGCAGATCTATGTCTTTAATCACATTTTTCATATTAAGGTATTATGGGAAGGACAGATATGTGATTACGTTAAACAAAGTAAAGGAACAGACAAAAGCAGAGATAGCTATTGCTTTATTAAAATGTAAGTGTTACAGTTTGAATTTTCTGGTGAGTTTTTGAGTTCAGTGCTTTACATAACATTTTGTCCTAATCTTGCTTGCTGTCAGAGATGTTTCATGGTTGTGCAATTGCTGCAGTCAAGAATGCCAATTTGCATTCCAGGAGTGTCATTTGATTACTTTTATCTGCACAGCTCGAAGACCAGCCCAGACCTCTCATTTCATCTTGCCATGTCACGAGTCAGTGCCGTGTCGTCTTTTCAAAAATCTGCCTGATTTAGACAAGAAAGAAAAGTACTTTCATGTTGCAGCCGCAGTCCCCTGCTAACTTGTCAGCAGCAGCATATGATTCACTGGGGCCCAGAAGAATGGTGCAGAGACCAGGGTTAGGCGGTTCAATAAGCCCATGGACAGGTAGTGTGTGACGTCCCAAGAGAGCCTAAGTTAATGAAGAACAGGTCTGCTTAGTTCTTCACACTCTGACCTGGTGCTGTCCCCACAGTTTTCTCATTTGATCTTTCCCAGCAAATTGATCTTTTCTAGTACTTTTTTGCCTTCCAAGTTAGTCCTTGTGGGACTGAAATTAGCAGAGCAACTTAAGTTGGATAATACAGCTGTTCAGAAAAGAAATAGGACACTAGCTCATAAAAGGGGGAAGGGAAAGTAAGCTATTCTTTCTCTTGTTACTTAGAATTCCTTTTTTTAAGTTTTATTTTAGAAAAACTTCACAATAGCTGTATTGGTTTGGAATGTCACTTTCTTATTTATAGTCTATGGATGGTCTGTTGCACACTGCATTAAATGTATATTGCTTAAATAAAACAAACATGCTTGCAGCATAGAATGCAGGTTTGCTTTGGTATTTGTCACTTGAACTTGCTGGTTAAAAGTGATTTGCTAGTCTGTAATGAGGCTTTTACAGTTGTCATAAGACATTTTAAATATCAATTGCACATGCCAACTACATTATTAATAGACTGCTAAATAACTCTAATTCCATAGTATCCAATACTGAAATGCAGTGGAGATTAAACAATAAAAGCCATTACAAATGGTATGTGTAAATATTATGGTAGGTGAAAATATAGTCAGCAAATTACCACTAGTATTACTGGTTTTCTGGAAAACCAGTGTATACAAACAAACAGGTTTTGAACTAAGGCACACTGTTCTTAAAATCTGATTCTAGGATGGGGCTATGGTATTATCTATCATTCTTTCTTACATTATTTTGCACTAAGTGATTGGAAAGTGGAGGTCTGTTTTTGTGTTTTCATGTCAGTACATACATGCCTAGGTTGTCAAACAATGTAAGATTTCAAACTGGAGTTTAGTAAATAAAGTGTAAGTTGGAAATGATTAAAAGGATCTCTAGTATGCTGCACAATAATAAGCAATATTTAGCTTTCTGTATTTCCTAGCAGATATCCTCACATATTATCCATGCCCTTTCAAGTTGTGGAATCAAACTGCTGAATGAAGACAAAACCACTTCCTTTGAAAGGGAAATACTGCTTTCACTCTTTCCTGGTATTGCTTTTTAAAATGGGAAGGAACTGTAAAGGATCTTAAGTCAGTTTAGCTCTTCTGCAGAGCTAGAGGGAACTTCGTGATTTTATTAGATATGCCATAGGTAAGAAAATGGTCAAAAATGGTCTGAATAAGGGAGGGTTGATTCCTAAGTTTTTTTAAGAGCCAAAGATCTAGAACTTAGAGTTTGAGGTGGCATTTTTCTGTGTTAGATATACTTGTATGTCAGTGGAATTTGCAGGTGACTAGTGATCTTTTCAATTTCAAGGGAAATAGAAATTACCAACAGCACAGAAATTACATTAAAACAAGTCCTAGAAAAACACTGGATTTTATACAAAGCCCAGATCTTTATTTTTCCCTCTCAAAATGGGAATTTCTCCCAAAGATGTGAGTTTTTGGCAGTATCCCACTTCCCTTTTGCACATTGGACACGGTCAGCAGAATTTGGTCTTTTCTTCACTAAATGTTGTTTAATTAAAGTCCTGACTTTAAGTCTGCAGGTTTACACAGGGCTTTTGATTTAATGATTTAATTTGATTTAATGTCCACTATTACTATGTGTTAGGAAAAAAATGTGCGTGTCTGAAAGTACAGAAAGTTCCCCATAAAATGCAAAACAAATAGGGTATATCTGCCATTTTGGAAATGTGTATCACTTCCTAATCTAGCCAGGAATTTGTACTTAGAGGAATAGCATTTAACATGGCTTAATAAAAAGCATCTGTTTAAACCTTGTAGGCTGTGTCAGTTTCATCCCACCTGAATTCTGACATATTTGTTCCAAAAATGCATTTATCATAATTGCTGCTTAGTAGTTAAATGGCAGCTTTAACAAGCATTAGTTTGGACAAACTTATTTACCATTTAAGTAAGTGATATAGTCCAGTGAGATAAACTACCAGATCTGTCTCCTTTATCTCTTTCATGGTAGCTCTCATTATGTGCCATGCTAGTAAAAGTCTTTATTTGTTGATTATCAGAATCCTAGTACACTCAGGAGTTCAGTTGTAATTGAGGGTGTTTTTTCAAAGAGGTTCTCTCATTTTACAATCTTTCCATACTGCTCTCACTACATGTTATAAATATGTATATTTTATACTGCAGATACGTAAGCAAAAACTTTTTTCTTATCCCAGGTAAACCAAAGTTTTTGAGAGAGAATTCTTTCCATTTGCAGCATCTATTTCAATACATCTGCCTTGCAATACTTTATGTAGAAAGCCCACAAATTCAGATAACTTAGATTTGTTTCTGTTTTGCTACTTTAGAAAGTGCTTTCTGTTTCTTTTTTTTTTTCATGGAGTTAAAATATCCTACTCTGTAGAGAATTTTTGTAGAGAATTATACAAAGCTAGAGAAGTCTTGAAAACATGCTGGCCATTGCAATTATTTTTTAATTATGAAAAAAAAGAATGACTGTAATGCTCATTTGTAAGTCACAAGCTAAAATAGATCAAAATGACATAGGCTAACCACTAAATTTTAAAATCACCATGGTCTGGTGCACTGTCTGGAAGCTTAGCTATGTTTTTGCAGCATATTGCGATTGGTTACATCTACAGTTCTGCTGCATAGAAAACTGAAGAACCTAGGCCTCTTAGAATTCTTAAGCTATGGGGAAAGTTTTAGATGGTATGCAACGCATATTTGGAACTGTAATCAGCTGGAGATGGAGTTGAGTGTGTGTACAGCACCCATCATGCTGTCAGTCAAAGTCACACTGAGTTAGTGTTGCAACTTTATCATATTTGTTAAATATGTATTATTTTGAAACATGATTTCTGCTTTTAGTCAGTGCTTTTTAATGTTGAGTACCAAAGATGTAACAGCAAACAAAAATTTTTCCCTTTTTGTGACCTGACATTTGCTAAAGTGCCCCATGCTGAAATTTCTTTTCAGTATCTTTTTTCTTCCAAAGCCAGACATGTACCCAGACACAAAAGCCTCTGTGTATAGCAAGCTGTTTTAAATATTGTGACTTGACGATGTGCTGTCCTTTCTCTACTTGAGCCAAGGATCTCTGCTCAGTGTCTGTGGATTACCAAGTCCCTTCTTTATTGTACCTCTTGTCAGCTATTCCTATTCATTTAACCTTTCATTAGTGTCTGTGCAGCTTCACTGTCTGGAAAGGCAAGGAAAAACCTAAAGGCTTACTGTCACAGTTAGATTTCTCAGTTACATCCCAGCAACCATAAAGGAGTAAGAGTGAACACTATTGTCATGCATGCTGCTATCCTGGGGTGCAACACTTCTGTGCATGTCAAGGACATGTGCCACATGTTGATAATGCATCCCAGGGATAAATGCACGACATGGGGGATAAACCAAGGTTGGCACTAATGAGCTTTGTAGGAGTTATTGCAAAGACAAACGGTTGTGAAGGAATTTTGCGTAAAATGCCGAAGAGATGGACTTGCAGTAAGTGTTGCCAGAGCTTTCTTGTGAGGTACTTGTCAATCATGTTAGTTTTATTTAAGTGCTATTTAAAAGGGAAAAAAACACCATTTTCTGTGACTGACAAGTGTATTCCTATTTTAAGCAGTCACAATAGAGTATTATTGAAGTAGTCCTCAATAATGCGTTTTATTTTTTCTATTTATTAATTTTTTCATCATAACCAGCAAATTTTCAGAATTACTTGAAAAAACTTCTGCTAATAGGAATTACGATATATTTCATTATTCCTATTAGAAAGATTCAAATTCACTCTTGGTGTTGTAAAAGCAGACATAGACTTGTCTGAGGCATAAATTTGCTGAGAATATTTGGGTGCATCTAAGTAGTTTCTTCTATATTTGCTGCCCAAAGAGGCTAAATTATTAGTTATGGCACTCGTTCCTCATTCTGCTAAGACACATCTTCCATTTAGTCCGGTGCAATATTCAAACACATTTTGCTGCCGAAGTTCCTGTGAAACCCATCTTACCAACCTTATTAACCAAATGCATTGAACTCTTAACTTCCAGTTTTTACAAGTGAAAAATAAATGATGTTTATTCCTGATCTCTCTGTAGTTGACCTTTCAGAATGCATCTTAATTGCATTCTTATTAGTAGCATTGTAACAATATGATACATAACTTCATATCACCTACAAAATCACAATTTAATAACCTTCTATGGTCTATGTAAAAGTAAGAGCCTAGTGTTTCTATGTTGATATGTTTCTAGATCCTATTCATAGCAAGACTGAAAGCTGGAGTAAAGTCATTGAAATTAGTAAAGTTATGTCAAACTGCAGTAAAGTCTAGTCACCTCCTTTCCTTACAACTTCCTTGCTTCAGATGCACTGTTTAGACTGACATCTTCAAAAAGTGTGAGTGATCATCATTTATTAAAAGGAATTCTGGGCTTTATTAGTTTTTCATTACATTTATGAAATGAAAGAAATGAAGCATGCCTGCACGTTTTTCTTTTGTTCAGAACATTGAAGCCAAAGTGACTAGCAATGTAGTTCTTGATTGTAGGAACAAGTGCCTCCAAACACAATTGAATTTGAGAGAAAATTCAGCAAAAATAGTATTTTTATTTTTCTTGTTCAAACACTGGGGACATTTGTAAAGCTGATACTGAGTTCCCCTTTCCTCAAATTAAAAGACAAGCTGTTATATTTTGTGATTTGCATTAGACAAATACTTAAATGGAACAAAATCCTCACACATGAGCTATAACAAATGCAGCAGAATCACATAATGTTAGGAATTGGAAGGGATCTCCAAAGATCATCTAGTCCAACCCCACTGCCACAGCAGGATTCCCTAGACCAGGTCACACAGAAACGTGTCCAGACAGGTTTTGAATATCTCCTGAGAAGGAGACTCCACAACCTCTCTGGGCAGTCTGTTCCAGTGCTCTGGCACCCTCAATGGGAAAAATATTTTTCTTGTATTCACGTGGAATCTCCTATGCTTCAGCTTACAAGCATTGCCCCTTGTCTTGTCACTGGGCTTCAGTGAGAAGAGCCTGACCCCATCCTCTTGACACACACCCTTCACATATTTAAAAGCATCGATGAGGTCACCCCTTAGTCTCCTCTTCTCCAAGCTCAAGAGACCCAGCTCCCTCAGCCTTTGCCCATAAGGAAGATGTTCCAGCCCCTTCATCATCTTGGTGGCTCTGAGCTGGACTCTTTCAAGCTGTTCCCTATCCTTCTTCAACTGACAGGCCTAGAACTGGACACAAGATTCCAGATGTAGCCTCACCCAGGGTAGAGGAAAGGGGGAGAAGAACCTCTCTTGACCTACTGACCACACCTCTTCTAATACACCCCAGAATCTCATTGGCCCTCCTGGCCACAAGAGCACAGTGCTGGCTCATGGTCATTCTTCCATCTACCAGGACCCCCATATCCCTTTCCCCTTCACTGCTGTCCTATTTAGTTGAAACCATCATTTCATTACTAGTCTGATACTAGGTTTGATGAATCTAAAACTTGCTACATAGTTTCCAAATCAAAGATGAAAGGGCCAGTTAGAATCAAATAAATTTTCCTGTTGAAATGTAGCATTTGACATTTAGAAAGATGTGCTCAGCATGATGAACCACTCCTCTTTACTGCAACTAGCCTGGTGGTTTTTGGAATAAAAATACTTAGAAATTGAATTGAGGTGTAAAAAATTCAAGGCAGATTAATTTAGAAGTCCTTTTTAGTGCCGTTTCTGAACTAAGGGAAGTATTTCCCTGAATGTGCTTTTTTTCCTGTTTATGGTTAGTACCTGCCAATTGTCATTGCTAAGTCATTACTTTTGTAGTTGTTTTAGTAGACTCTTACTGGTCTAACTTCATGAACATCGTTGCGGCAGTATGCCAGTTTATTAAACAAAGGTTTTTTTACTTACCTTACTGGGAAGTTACTGGTATATTCCTACTAATATGTACTAATCAAATGGGCGTATAGCCCATCTGTATGTTTGAACAGTTATGTACAATAATTCATAGTCTACGGTGCAGTTGGACACTGCTTTTATGCTGATCTGATGCCAGTTATGTTTTCAAAAGCCTGCTGATAATACTTAACTTTCCAGAATGAGATTATTTACAGAATCCTAGAGAGCATCATGGAAAATGTTTGGCTGTTCTTCTGAAAATGCTGAGACTTAGTAAAAATTAGGAATACTGCTTAAGTAACAGTGAAAACTTAAAAGAGTTTTCTTCTGTGCTAGACATGACTATGTTTCAGTTAGCAACTGTATTTTGAGTTGGCTTTTGAAGATACCTTGTTTCTGATGTCTCATACAGTATGCCTGGTCAAAATAAATGACAATTCAAGCCAGTTGGCTAAACGGTTATATAAAGAATATGAAGGGGCTGAGGAATTTATGTTCTTCAGTACACTATGTGACATTGAGATCTTTTCCATACTTCAGTGCAAATATTATAAAGCAACGTGTGAAATTGCATATGTTGTGTAACTAAAGGCCTGCGAAGGAATTTTAAGCTTAAGCTGATATAATTCACATGGTAAAAGTAAGAAAATAAAGTAGGAACAGGAAGCAATAGGAGATAAGTGATATATGATTTAAAGGTTTCCACTCCTTTACTTAAACTGTGCTTCTTTTTTAACTTTGGCCTTCAGAATGCAAGTTGCAATCTTCTCTGTTTTATCTTATCCTCACGTAACTTGAACTACTTTGCATATCAGTGGTGAATCTCATTTATCGGTTGGTATGATATCGTATTATTATTACATAAGCAATAAGTTCTTCAATTGCTAAGTGGACAATCGGAGAGGATGCAGATACGCATCCTTTTTTGTTTCTTTTTGCAGTGCTGTTGGCAGTTTGAGTGCAGCAAAGAAGGGAGAGAGCTGCTTCATGGTTTGTTTTTGGGGTCAGAAAGTGGCAAGGAACTCTTTGCCATCTTGTGCAAATTGATGGCTTTCATGATTACTCTAGTAGTAGTCTTTTGATTAAGAGGGAAGAGTCTCTGTAATGCTTGTGGTAGGAGTCAAAGAGGTGGGTGAAGCTTGTAGTATAATGTTTAAAGAGCTTGAACAGGATTCTATCGCTTGTCACCAGAGCAAGAGGCCTGCCTCTTTCCTACTCTGCACACACATCTCATGTTATTTTCGTGTGGAATTTTATAGCTCTTTTCCTGTTAAATAGATCACAGGTGAGGGTAGTATGGTGGGATGAGTTTTGCATAATGTGTGAGTTCTGTGCAGCATTTAGAAGTCACTGGGCTACATGGAACATTTGTGATAAAACTGTGGAACATACAGGTAGTGCTGTCTTCCCACTGTCAAACACTGAAGGTTAAAAACAAATCACTCTTCTCATGCAGTTGTTGCCAAACCCCTGAATAATCTAATCATAACAGACTGAGCAGTTGCAGAGGAGAAACTCTTGGAGTGGTGTAGTCAACAGAACTGCTCTTGTCCTCACCTTTATGGATTTAAGCCTCAAGGATCTGACATGATACAGCTATTCACCTTCGGACTTCAGTTTTAAACAGAATTTGTTTTCAGTATTGTTTTTGGTTTGTGTTGGCAAGTTAACAGCAAAGCAACACAATTCTAGACTCATAACAAGCAAAATGCATGTTCCTTTTGTTTTACATATTGGAAGAATGATTCTGGTTTAATGTATTTTGTAAAATAACACATCAGTGGCATGTATAGAAAGATGAACTACAGATGTAGTGGAAGAAAAAACTTTCAAAAATTCTGCTGCAGCTTTTCTCTGTGTGTTAGAGAGTGTGCATGTATGTATAATGCAATATATTATGATATATACATACACAGTATGTATGACATTATAAATGCGTTAACATATAAACATGCATATACGTACTCACATACATAGTACACATATAGTGTGTCCATACAAATGTATGTGTTTGTGTATACATTTATATATATGTATTTGTGTGTCTGTGTCTATGTGTGTGTGTAAAGGTTTTTATGCACAGACATTTTTGTTACCAAGAAGACTTTTTGGATAGTTCTGGTTCTTAAGTAAAAGTAAGAGATAGATCAATCCTAAAAGGTGTCTGTGAAAATTACTGCACTGCTAGAAGGGAAACCAAATATTGATCTTCTTTGTAATCTTAGGAGAACATTTTAGGAAACATTGGTGTCTGTTTGGAGTTTTGTATTTCTTATTTTATCTTTGTTCTTCAGCTTTCTTATCTCTTCTATATATTCAAGAGCCTCTTCCTCAACATTTGCATATGATCTGCTGTGTTTCCTTTGAGAAATAGGTTATCTTATTGTATTATTTGAATATGTTCCCCTAAGCATAAGAAACCAAAGGCAGTACTGTGAACCTGTCTCTTATAAATATATTACAGTAATGATAACAAGACCCGCTAATAACCAAGCCTCTGATATCTCCCTAACTCTGGGAACTAAAGACGACCGTGCTAGCTCTTGTGGATATTTTCCCTGGAAAATCAGTGTAGGATTGGATTTGTAGAAGAATCCCTGCATTTTTTCTCCCAAATTAGGGGTCTCCTCTCCTTTAAGAAGTCTGTCTTCTGTTTATTATGACAATATTGTATGAAAGGCATGACACTATGTCTTTTGTCATACATTATAAAATAAGAATGACCAAAAATGGCCTGCCATTTCATTGACTTGCAAACGAGCATCTTCAGTCTATTTATCTTGTGTTCTATTGCTGTTATAATGTACTTTGAAGTACATTGCTTACATAGTATACATAGTACATAGTATATTGTGATAATTTATCATAGGAATGTTTTCACAATGTGCAGGCTTAGTTGTTGTGTTGTAGGAAGTACCTCTGTATTTTCCGTGAAGAAGCTTTAGGACTGTGAAGATTCTAGGAACCTAATGTTCCTAGTACGATAGTCTTGGGAAAATAACTGTTTATAACTGTGTCTACTCATAAAACATAGGGAAATATCATGTTTTGGCAAAATGCAGTGCCAGGGTGGGAACAAGCATAGTAAAAGTTAACAAATTACGTAAAGGTTAGTGGAAGCTTAGTTGAAATTGTCATGTTACTTACCAGATAACTTCTTTTAATACCATTTGTATTATTGAAGTGTTGTGAGTCCCTCAGATAGGCATGCAGAATTGCTGAGTCTCGTGTGAACAGACACAGGTTCTGTTTGACTCGATTTCGGGCAAAGTGGAAGTTTTGATGCATTTGAAGCATTAGATAATTTCATTGGAAGTACTGAGTGTTGGCCCTTGGTACTTAAAAATTTCTCAATTAACTAACATCTTGAAATTTCATCCCAGGATGTTAAGAAAATGTGTTACAAACTTGAATCATAGGCTAAAGCCATATAGTGTTCTAGGACCTTTTTCAAATACAAACATGGGGTATGCGTGACAGTTCAGGATGGAGTGAACAAACCTCATTTGCAGTTTGTTTCAAATGAGCTGATGGAACAGATCCTCTCTCATCAGAGCACTCAGTACCAGATCTTACACCAAATTAAAAAAAAAGCTTTAGACTTTTTTCCTGATTCATGGGAATATACCTACTGAAGACTGTCACTTCAAGGTAACCTTTAGTAGGAATTTACAGCTTGTCAACTAATTTGCATTGTCCTGATCATACTTCATTTTTAGTGTTGGCAAAGCTATGTAACGTGCTGCAAGCTAATTGATAATCTGTGAATCTGTATCCTGAGCACTTGATGGTCTTTGTGTAGTTCTGTTCTGATAGTTCATGGGTGTTTTGGCTTTGACTCTTATGAGGCTGATGTTCACTCGTAATTACCAGAGCCAGAAGATGGTAAGGCTGTGGTATTAATGCTTTAATCTGAAGGGATCATGAGAACCCGAATCATGGCATATGTTAAAGAGCTTTTTTTAATGTCTTAACAATGAAGACAGCCACTCCATGAATAGTATCTGAGTCACTATGCTGGTTATGCAAAACCTCATAGAACTGAGGAAAAAACATTGTCTGGAAAAGAAATCCAACCGTACTTTTAGAGCAGTGACTTCTACGAACTGAAAGATGGAGACAGTTTTATTATAAGTGATATTTTCAGAGTTAAAAACCCTCACAATTGAATACGTATAAGTAAATGTGTGGTCTGCATAATTTAGTCATGTTGTAGCATGTAGATATGTTGATTGTGAAGGATGGAAATGTGGGTAATAGTTTAATTCTGTGGTATACTGGAATGCTGTCCAAATGCAAGTATGTATTAAATGGAACAATATCTATATTCATAGATTCATAGATTCAACAATTCATAGAGTTGTAGGACATCAGGCTGGAAGGGACCTCAAGGGTCAGCTGGTCCAATCTTTACTGGCAAATGTTGATCTGTTTGATCAGTGCAATGCATGTGTGGAGCTCTTGTTTGGTTGTTCTGAGGTGGATCATAACTTTGGACTGTACTGAATTGTAGTATCTTCATATTTTTTCGTACTAGCCTTACACTATTACTTATTCACAGTACTTGAAACACACTGGTGTCTTTTGAATGCAGGATCAGTGCCCACAAAATGTGTATCTTCACCACAAAAGGTGAATCTAGCTATCTAAAGGTACTGTGTTTGGGAGACTAAGAGAAGTAGTGGTGTAGTTTCTGAGGCGAGCATAATTTAGACAAAGCTAACACAGGTTGTTATTTCTGAGCTGTGTTCAGATGCTGTCAGCTTGGTTTCTTTCTTCCTCAAGATCTGGTTATTTTTCTTCCTGCCGTGTTCATGAACTGAACTAATGCTGAATGTGGCCCACCCAGCTACTAAACAGGTTGTTAAGCAGACTGTTTCTAGGGTGGTGTTAATTATACTGGTTTTAACTAAGGAAGGCTTCAATGATTCAATCGTAACTACCATGTTAACCCTATTACCACTGTTGTAGTCAACAAACAAACATTTAACTCTTTCAGCTTAAGAGGGAATAGGCATCTGGTGCTGTATTTTCTTCATGGGATGACCTGTCTTTGAAAATTTCATTTCTACCCTCATACAAACATAGGCCATTCTAGGGTGGCGGGTGTTGGCCTCTTCTCCCTTGTGACTAGTGACAGGACTAGAGGGAATGGGCTTAAGCTGAGCCAGGGTAGGCTTAGATTAGATATTAGGAAGAATTTCTTTACTGAAAGAGTGGTTAGATATTGGAATAGGCTGCCCAGGGAGGTGTTGGAGTCACCATCCCTGGAGGTTTTTAAGAAGCGGATAGATGTGTTTCTTCAGGGGATGATTTAGGGGTAAGAGTAGTGTAGGGCTATCGGTTGGACTAGATGATCTTGAGGGTCCTTTCCAACCGTAATGATTCTGTGATTCTGTGATAGTGTATGTCATCACAGGCACACTCTTTCCAAGTATTTGGCAAGGACCATGTTTTTTGTTAAGTATTTGAAGAAGGAAAAAGAGGGTTCTTGTTAGGTTTTGTCTAGATGGGACATGGTATCTGCTGACAGAAGAAATATTTCTGCCAACAGTGCTACATCATCTCTCTAAGCTAAGTAGATGGAGATAGCATTACTATATTAATTTTGGAAAGGCAATATATATTTTTGTTTTAATTTTCTGTAAGTGTGAAATTAAAGGAGTTATGCTGTTAACTTTTAGAAGACAGGTACCAAAATTGAAGTGTCTGGTTTGTTTGTGTATCAAGAATATGTAAACTATTTCCTAAACACTTAAAAACCCTAAAAAAGTACTGGTGTGTCTTATGCAAATATTAGCATTAAGCTAATTCATTAAGAATTTAAGCCTCAAGAAGCCTGTTAATGATGACCATTTTAACTTAAGGCATACTTTCCAAGATAGTGCCCCACCAATTTTTATACTTAGAATCTCACTTATGAAGACAGGTTTCGTATTTCCTGTTACAGAAAACTGTCATTATGGAGCACCTTGCTGAAAAAATTAAACATTGTTCTTTCTAGGGAAGATGGCAGAACAAGGAGATCCTTTCACAAGTCTGAGAAAGCTTATTTAAGATAGTTGAGATCCGGTTCTTTCTGTAGAATGAAACAAAACATCCATAAGATCAACTCTTATGGATATTCCTGTTATATCTCATTCAATGTCTTGTTGGTTTCCTAAATGAAAATGTTTAGAAACTAGATACTTAACTGAACTGCTCAGAGTTAACTTACTGTGAATATCATCCTGATGGCCCTTCTAGGGGTATTGGTTGAAAGCATGTTGATGATAGGTCTTTGACAGTAACGTTCTTTTTTTTTTTTCCTGATGCCAAAATAACTGTTACTTGTATAATCCTTGCCTAATTTATTTTAGAATTGATAGAATTTGGTGTTTTATCCCAGATTTAAAATCCCTTGCCCAGAGTCATTAAAGAAATCTTCTTTGATTTATATAAATGTTTTGTCCAAATGTAGTCTTTAGGGAAGAATTACACCCTTTCACTAAAAGAAAAGAAACTATTCAAAGGATTGAGTTTCTTTTCTTAATTTGTAATATAGCCCATTTTGGTGCTGCAGGGCAGTATTTTTCTGTCTTCGGCTTACGAAGAGTGTTTTAGCTGAATATGCTCATACCTTTAAAAGTAATTTGGTGTGAGAACTTTTTAAGTTAGAAGGTGGTTTGCTTTTTTTTTTTATTGTTTTCCCCCTATAATGCAGTATACCCTGCCTTTGAGCTTTCAATTTAAGTCTTCTGTCATATACTGCCAAAAAGTTTGTTCAGAGCTCTGTCTGTGTTGAAACATGTATGCTTGTCCCTGTGTCATAACTAATTATACACCTTGTATGCTTACTTCTAGTAATTGGAAGGTAGACCTACCGCAGGATAAGTTTTAGTATTAGATTGTATCTTGGGGACATGTTACAGAAATCAAGTTTCCACAAGGCAGCAACTTGAATTTGTAAACAGATATTACTATTTTAAGTGCACCATTTCATAACTGTTTCTTGACATCTGTGCCTGTTTGTTTTAAACCTGGGGAGAGGGTACTTCTGATCTGTACCTCTTCATGAACAGTAATTATAACCTGCTTCTCTTCAACCATATTTCTCTGTTGTCTCCTCTTGAAAAAAAAAGGAGGGAGAGCCTGGCATTTTGATCAGGTGAAAAAAGCCCTAAAACTATGTAAGAGTTATACAGGAAAATAGCATTCCTTTCATCTTTTTCTTTACTTGTCCTTTGCTTGTGTGTTTATGTGTACGTATATTTGTATTTTTGTATCTATTTCATAGATACATGCAGAAAGAGAGAAGGAGCCTTGTGGTTATGTGTAAAGTTTTGCTTCATGTGTTCACTGCTGGGCTAACAGACAATGACTTGTACATACTAGCATGTATAAAATATGTGCTCCTTGTCCATGCCTGCTGAATGAACACTTTGCCAGTCTTAAAACTCAGAACTTCATGTCTTGTCAGATTTTTAGGACTGAGCATTTAATTCTAACAATAGGTTACAGTATTGTCAGGATGTGTTCTGGTTTTAGTCCTTGCTGAATTACGAGACCACATTTTTATGGGAGTTGCATAGTTACTTGCTGTTGTGCATTACAAACTGTTACTTTCATAGAGTATGTATCACTGTTTTACAAATAGCACAACAGTAGTGCTTAGCTTTCTCCCAAAGGTGCTTTTTTTAGATAAAATAATGGATATATCTATGGTAATGATGGTAGTTTTACAGGGAAATATTTTTTAACAAGGAAATAACTGCTTGTCTCTCATGTGATACAAGTTATTTTTTTCTTTTCTGATTAAAGGTTTCTTAGATAACTTACTGATTGTGTGAGTTTCTGTGTTATCTGTTCCTCTCTGTGTTCAGAAAGCAGCATAATTTTGTCAAATGAGTTTGTTACTTTGTGGCATCTTCAAAATTAATGTGCGTTAAATCACTTACTTTGGATGTTTCTGACAACAAAATCTATTTCTTAAGCTGTTCTAGTGTCTTGTTAGGCAATTTTATCTTCCACTTTCCTCTCCACAACACGCATTTCTTAGAAGGTTCAGGGGAGAAGACTGGGTCAGTCTGACCAGGGAAAGTCTACTGCTGTCCCACATTCCAGTTTTATAGGGTTTCAGAACTGAATTAACACTGCTTGCTAAGAGTGCACTGCACGTAAGGTCCTTCAGTGGTTTTAAAATTCACGTTTCTTTTTCAAAAATATGCAAAAATCGAATATCCTAATTTCTACAGAAAAATAAGGGATTATTTACCAATATGAAAGAGCACAGTTTAGTTGTTTGGGTTTTTTTCTTGAAATACTTATCTTCTTTGAACTGAAGCCATTTTATTCTCTTTCTTTCCCTTCTGTTTTTACAACTCTCCAATCACGGATGAATTTGAAACACTTAACAGGAAACTGAGCCAGCTATTCCAGTGATGTGAAAATTGGAGATAGAGTTGTCTGAGAAACAAACATATTTTACTCAGCCGCTGGGAAGAAAGAAGGCTGGGTATTTTCCTATACCACAGTCTAGGGAATTCATCTTCTGTATCTTTTGCTTATTCTTCTCCTCTGTGTTATTTTTTATTTTTTCCTTTGTTTGCTATAAAGAAAGAAGACAGTTTTGTCCCTGTCCTTCAGTCAACTTGGATGTGACTCTTTTAGACTTCTTTCAGACAGATGAGATATTTATGGTTTTCTGCTTTTCCCTAAGCTTCTGGTTTTTAAGTCTGTCTTTCCTCTGGAAACCTTATCTCAAGGTTACCAGAGCAGTAGAAGAGAGAAACTGACATGAGAGTTTTTGCTTCTGGTTACAGAAATCTTAGTTGTCAATGAAAACAAAACTAAAGCAATATGAGAGGGCCATGGACCTATCAGTCTGAAGTGTGAGATAGAGTCTGCGTTGGTTCCATTCATTCTGTGTTTCAGAGGCCTGTCTTGCCACAAGGACTTAAATTTGAAGTACAGGCTCCAGATTGCTTAAAAGTTAATGGCCATTACCTGAAAAAGATTCCCACTTGCCTACAAATCTAGGAGAGGTTTTCAAGTTCTGGCAATTTGTGAATATCAAGGTTTCTGTATAGAGGATTAGAATGTAAGTTGATCATTCCAGTAAAGGAGAATGAGACAGTATTGATAAAGTAAATGTAACTTGAAAATAATATGAACCATTGTATAAGCAAACTAATTAATAATTCACAGGAACATATAAAACTGTCTATAATATGTAGAGAAACGCTGTCTGGAAGAAAAATTATTTTTCATAAATGCACAACATGAAGTTGCAGTTGAAGAAAGGTTGGTCTGGTGGTGGTCTTTACAACATGTAGCTGAACATGATACCAGATTTATTTTGTCATTGTTCATGCAATAAAACTTATGAATATTATGTTACTCAAACATTTGGATTATAAAACCAAAGCATTGATAATATCCATTATTGCAATTAAAAATGGAAAGTTTTTCTTTCTTTTAGCTACTGCAGTGATGATTAATAAGCAGTGCCATAATTGTTATTTCTTCTGTAGTATGCTTTCTTAGGGTAGAGTAAGGCAGGATCTTCTGTATTAAAGAGAAATCAGTTTAATTTGCACAAATATGACTTGCTTTTGAGGTGTGTAACCTGGTCTAGGGAATCCTGCTGTGGCAGGGGGGTTGGACTAGATGATCTTTCAAGGTCCCTTCCAACTCCTAAGATTCTGTGATTCTGTGAAACAGTGCAGAAATGGTTTCAGCTATGAGAAACAGAATTTACTTTTGAGCTGTGGCCATATTCCATGTCTTAGTTCTGGAGTTTTGAGCTTAGAAGAACCAAAGGAGGTTTTGCAACACTGGTCTTATGAAGATGGTATGAAAAGAAAAATACAGATTTTTTTTCCAATAGTTATTTGGTCGGCTGCTGGCCTCTCTCTGTCATCAGTTGTCCTAGTTGTAAGCTTCCAAACAACTTTTGATACACACAGAGAAAACTGCTCCTATGTGTCAGCATCTTTTTTTAATGTAATTTGCAGTGTTTTACACTTTATAGCCTTCATCGACTCAATTATTACAGTTTTTGGAATGTTTTATAGGACATACACAAAAGCAGTAAAACATTGAAACATCCTGTTTGATGACAGTGTACTTACCATTGTGTATTTACTATGTATAAATACCAAATCTTCTTATATCTGCATCTAATGTACATGGAAAAAAACTGGATGGAAAAACTGAAAGACCTGTGTGTAAGGCAGTGCTGTTCTTTCCTAGTGTGCAGCATATTACTGAGTTAGGTCTCTTGGGAAGACACAGCATTTTTAAGCTCCACAAAGTTGAATGACTTTTGTTGTGCAAAAATCCCTAAAAACAAAATCCCATCAAACCAGACCCCCTGCATCTGGTTTTCATCTGCTCTGATTGTATCAAGAGGAAACAATCCCATGTAGATGAAGAGTTGTATTCACCATGCATTAAGTCCCTAGTGTGTTTGCCACGGTTGAAAGAACCACTATCGAGAACTGGGAGGAACACTTGTCTGACACATTTACTGAATGTAACTTTTTTGGTTTTCTAGTGTGACATTTGTATTTTCCTCATTTTTCAAGAGTTGTTGGAAGGAAGAAGAGTATTTTTTTTAATCTGGACTCATACAGAGGGAGGTTATGCTTTCCTCAAATAAAAGTGCTATATGTTACTTCATGCATATCACTACCATCAGTAGTATCTCAAGGGGAGAGTGGGTCTGATCCTCTCCATTAATTCTTGTTCCCCTTTCCTATTCCCACAAATGCCTGCCAGACCTGTCATACAGTAACAAAAATTCAGTTGTGGACAGACTCAGAAACATTATTGGTGCTGTCTGAACTGGAAAGGAAGGATTCCAGAAACATGATAAATGGTAAGATGAAGCCCTTCCCCAGTGCAAAATGAAGGCCGTGCCTAATTTGGAGATAACAAAACATCTGGTTCCGTGAGTGATCAGACTTACTCTGAAGATCTGCAGAGGACTACAATATGTCTTGTTCATATTTAGTATTTTGGAGTGCTTAAACTCCAGCTGTGTCCCTTCTGATAAATGATGAGCTGTGTGAGAGGGATGAGCAAACTTCAGGTGTCTGTAAGCAAGATGCAGCAGGAACAAACCAAGTTAGTGACATGGAACATCTAATGGATTTATTTGAAATGAAAAAGTGCTTCCCTAAAGCCTTGATACTTATATTAGTGGGAAACGAACCATAGTAAATTCAACAGGTGCAGGCAGGAGCAAGTGTCTTCACTGGTTTGAGTAAAAGAATAGAATCTAAATCAGAGTGAATTAAAAACAAAACAGTCCAACAACTGAGTAGTCCAACAGTCCTTCACGTTGCCCTTTAATCGATGCAAAATACTTTAAAATGCAGTATTGTGGCAGGTTTTGTGTCAGTGCATTAATATGAATACAGATTTGTCTCTCTGACTTTCATAGAGATTTATTTCTGTTCTTAGAACTTTGCCAAGCATACCTTGTATGAGGTACCTTCTTACAACTTGGGTATGCTTCTTGTGTTTTATGATCTTGTGTTTTTAGTAATTCCTGATCTGGACATGTTGACTTTTTCTCAGAAGATGTCAGTAAGATGAATATTACTGGTTGAATTTAATCTTGTGGAAAAAGTACAACTTTTAGCACACAGATTTATAAAATGTAATCATCTTTGCAGCTGGTCTAATTGACTTCATTATAAGAATGCAGACTTTTCGTTGTAAGTCAATTTCTAATTGACTTCATTGTAAGAATGTAAGTTTTTCTATGTGAAAATGTTTCCTGCATCAGCTGGAATCTTAGGAGCATTTCTGTTCTCTTAAGCCCATCTGCGTCCTCTAGTGCTTCTTCTGAATTCTGAACTAAAATAGGTCATTTATTTGAAGCATTATTTTTCTGACTCCACTGTAAGAGAATCAATCAGTCTTTATGATTGTTTTGAATAGTAAATGTATGTGTCCCAAAACTGGACAGAGGGAAAAAATGTAGGTTGCCTGTAGAATGTCTTTACAAAGCAGCCAAAATTATTCTCTGCCTTCTATGAAATCTGAAAACCAGTTTCAGTTAGGTGAAAATGCTTAGAAAATTACTTTTGATTAAGAAACCTTGGATTCATGAAGAAGATGGCAGTTCTTGAGGTTACCAGAACATGCTCAAGTGTAACAAAGTAAGTTAACAGTTTGGGACTGGTTATTAAAATTACTCAAAACATTTTTTCATATTTATCCTACTTCACTAAGTGAAATACTTTTTCGTTGTTTGTTATAGGTAGAAATGATTGCAAACAATGACTGTGCTGGCCATTGAGAAATGCTTAGTCAAAACAATGCAACCTAGGTGGATGAGTTCTGTGAATTTTTTATGAAGGTCTCGGTAGCCCAACTACAAAATGATACCTCACACTTCCTTTGTCCTGTGTTCAGTCTATTAGCTGGTTATTACATTTGTTGATTTGATGAGTTATCATTGCCTAAGGGCCAAACCCCTACCCAGCTGCTCAATTACTCCTGTACTCCTGACTCCTCTGCTCCCCCCAGGCAGTGCAGGGGAATAGTATGGAAAGAGAATGGAAAGTTTATGGTCAGTCCATGGCAGCTTCTCTTTGTTCCTTCCTTCTCACGCATTTTCCTTGCTCCATTGTGGACCCTTTGATGGGCTGCAGGTCTTGAGGAAAAATCTACTCCAGTCTAGGCTCTCCATAGGCCACAGTTCCTTCAAGGAACATCCACCTGCTCTGGTGTGGGGTTCTCCACAGTCTGCAGTGCAGACATTTGCTCCAGTGTGGTCCTTTCTATGGTCTACAGGGAAATCTGGTTCCTGGAGCACATCCTCCACCTCATTCTATGACCTTGGTGGTTGCACTGCTTTCTCTGAGTCTTTTTCTTTCCCTGTGTGTGTTTTGCCCTTTCTTAAATGTGTTTTCCCTGAGGCACCACCATCGTGGCTGTGGGGTTCACTTGTGTCCTATGTTGGGTCCACTGGAATCAGCTGTGTCCAGCAGGGGCAGGCCCTGGACTCTTCTTGCAGAGGCCATCCCTGCAGCCTGCTTGTTGCCAGCACTGTGACACCTACATAATCACAGTGAATAAGGCAATATGACAGTACTTGTCTTCAAATGAAGATTTGTTGATTTTTTAGTTTTTGCATTGTGCTTGCTTTGAGACTGAGAGTTTGTGGACTGTTGTTTTTTTTGTGGTGGTGTGTAGGAATGGTTTGGGTCTTTTTTGCTTAACTTCCTCAATCATTCCTTAAGTTACATGATTTATAGGTTGGTTGCCCACACCACATAAAATGGAGGGGATCTAATTTGTTCCACAGAAAAAGGTTTTTTCTGTAGCCACTTTGATATTAGGATATGTGTGCAGCCAGGCATGTGTGTAAGGAACAAGATTTGTGGAGTTATGGTTTGCAACAATACAAGTCCTCACTTTTGACGTGGTTCAGTCAATCATTGGAGTAGACACTCCAAGAGTAAGCATATTCCCATTCCTACAAAGCATAACAATTCTCTCATTATAAGCACAGAACTATTAGGTGCAACTAAGAGTATTTTAACTGTTGTGTTGAGTGTAGGTTCTAAATGAAGAAAAATTCCATGCTTAGAATCCAGTGCTCCTGATTATATGAAAAATGTCGTGGTTCATTCCTGTCTTAGAGAATATGGGAGTCTGACCCTTTAGTGCTGCATGGTATCTGAAGCTTTAAGGTCTTGTTACCATGATTATAATTTAACATTGAACATACCAGGCTAAAAAAGTAATAAACCAGATTTTTGCTGTTTTTCTTGTTGAATTAGATTTTTTTTCTCTCACATAGTCATTAACTATTAGAAGTCTGTATTCTTTTACATTGCTTGACTTGCTGTTTGGCACTGGAATGTTCTGCTGGATTTGTTTGGAAGGCAAAGGGTTTCCTATGAAAGCCACATTTTTGGCTGTCTGCAGTCCTTTCCCAGTGAGGTCCCCTTGCATGGAAGATTATGTGTAGCGATCAGCAGTGATGCAACTTTCTCTTCTTGCCATACATCTCTCCAGACGATTAGTTCTCTGGTTGTCTGGGTAATACTATTAAGCTGTGTCTAAATATGGAAAGGAAACCTACAGAAGATGTACTAATTTGCTGCTTATTGAGGTTAGTCCACTGTGACTTTAATTATTGTACCATATTTGTTGATATCTCACTCAGAAAGAGGCAATTACAAACTTTCTAGGACCTCTTCATGTCAGCCATCTTGGGAAGTGCCAGTATGTCATCTCCCTCCAGTTAATTAAAATGTCGAGTTTTGAAGCCTGCTTCTTTTTTAGCCAAATAAGCACTGTGAATTGTTTGCAGTTAGGCATTTTGTCAGTGTAGCTGATTAGCTGAATTCTGTTTCCTACAGGTTTGCAATAAAATTTCTGGTATCTGTTTTTGGAGGAGGGGGTCAACAGTTGCTTTTCTCTTCCAGAATTAGATTGAGAGATTGTGAACCCAGATCTGTGAAGCAGTAGGAGAACTGACAACATGCAGTGGTTTTATTAATTCATCATTGAGGCGTGGTTATAAAATTAGTGACTTGTAATACTTACATATGTATATTAAAACCCTTTTAGCAAACAAATAGATAAATAATTTTGTAAAAGACCATGTGGATCTGCTCTGTGACTGTAATTTGAAGTTCTCTTGTGGAGAAGTGTTTAACATAAGATTATTTTTTCAAGATTTTCTTTTTATTATGGAATGTATGGAGAAATTCCTATGACATGTTAAATTTGACTTGCTTTTAGGAGAAATTGGCCTCAGCTCTAAGTTTTCTTTATCCAGCCCCAGAGTGCCTGAACATAGAGTACTTCTTCCAAAGGCAGAGGTTATATGTGTTCCTGTCTGAAGTCTCAGGGCGAGCCAATCTGTGCTGTACAGGATAAATTCAAGACAGTTTTTCGTGTGATATTTTGTGTATGGATTTGCTCTTGCCTCTGTAAAATTATGACAAAACACTTGCTTAGTTCTATGTTGCACAGGTCTCCTGATGCCACATCTTCATCAGCTCAAGACCATTTGTGGTATCTTCATAAGAGCCTTGTACAGGTGCATGTTTCTCTTTGCAGATTTAATGTATATGCATGATAATTACTGCTTTTAAGATTGGGATCATAAAGCCCGAAGAATAAAACTGCCCTTTAGATATATATTCTTAGCTGTCGATCAGCTGTATCATCTTTTTTTTTTTTAATGTATAGGAAAGGAACCCTAAAAGGAACCCTAAACATAATCCAGATTATTCCCTTAAATTTTCTTTTTCTTAGATATACAGGTACATGCTGTTGATAATCATAACTAAGTATTATTTATTACTTACTAGAAGTGATGTTGAAAAAGGTGGATAAATGGATGCCTGTCTATGCTGAGGGGGCAAGCTAAGCCTAACTTTTGATAATATATCATCTTCAGGCTTGCCTCTTTCAGCAACATGATAAATGCATTACTTTATAGAATAGCGAAGGCGACAGGCCAAGTTATTTCTGCAAGAAGGGACTGAGAATGTAGAAACAGAATGCCTTAAAAAAAATAAAAACCATCTATTGACACACAAGCTTTAAGAAGCAAGCATCATGAAACCCCTCTTCCTCTCCCCCTCCCTGCAGAAGTTCATATTTCAGTTTGCTCCCAAAAGCTCACAAGTCTGTGCCAGACAGCAATGCACAGAGGCTGCAGCAGTCCCACAGAGGCCACTCAGAGGAGGGACAGAAATGGAACAATCAAGCCCAGTCCTCACCCCTTTCAGCCTGCCAGGCTGCACAGGTCCACAGGGTGACTCTTGCCTGGCCCTTAACTCCATTTCCCTGCCTTCTTTCCTTTCCCTCCCCTCCATCCCAACTCTCTAGAGTCAACCGTGAGGCCATCCAGTCATACGTTGTCCATCAGATGTGTTTACTTTTTCCGTGACAGCCGACACATCTGGAGCACATATTCAGGTTATTCCAGTGCCACTAGACACATTCCACAAGATCATTTCAGCGGTTGTTATGGCGATCTTCTTCCCTCCAGTGATTTTCAAGTTGCATGACAGAAATAGCTTGAGCTAACCGGGGGGACAAAAGTCAACGGGATCAGGAGGGGCTTCTTTCACAGAATGAACTAATTAGTGACCCTGCTTTCTTCACAGGGCAATGAGCATATGGTTTAATAAAGCGAGCCTGTGACACTTTTTTTTTTCCCTCGTCTGTAGGCAGAGCTGTCACTGGCTGAAAACTTTCCTGTTTTTACTGGTGGGACCGTAGTCTGCTGTCTTTCAACAGAGTTTACTTCACAAGTAGAAAATGTTTGCTCCTGAGAGTTTAACTTCAGAACTTTTCCTTGGCTGCGGACTGCTTAAGTGTAGCAGGTCTTCAAGCTTAAAGAGACAGTACTCATTTCACACAGCATCTGCCAGTGGCAGTGTGGAGTTTCATAAAGTGCTAAGAATTTCCATTTTGTGCGTTGTGTGCATCTCTAAATCTGCTTCTTAGTGTTTGTATAGACTAGGAAACTTGTAGAAGCTAATTAGGACAGTTACAGCTTTGGTGGTTTTCCTGTTAGATATTGCTGGTGTAGTACATAAACTTCAGAACCATCCCTGTTTTTTACACCTCTTTGTTTATGTTAGTTGTGAGTTCTACTTAACATTTCAGCTTTCTTAGAAGGTTTCCTACTTTTTAATACTTGTTAACAGTTTCCACTTTGTTTACATTAGCAGTTTTTTGTGGATTAAAGCAGAGCACTGGATGCTATTTTTAAATTGTATTTTGTTAATAAAAGATTGCAAGTTTACTGTGATCTCAGTTTTCTAATGTGATACGAACTGTGTTTTTTTGTGTATTTACAAAATATTGTTGCCGTAGCTCAATTCCATTATGATGAAGTTTGTGCCAGATTTTATACTTGATTAGTAAGCACTGTAATACTGAAAAAAATATGTGGATTACCATGTTATCTGAGGTCATAATGGGAGTTATAAATATGTACAGATTGCCATAAATTTAGGAAGTGGTCCTTAAAAATATTTGGTATTGTTGAATGTTTGTAGCAGTAGCAATATTAACAAACAGCAGTGCCCATGACAGTGGAGACATTCTTGCCTTAAAGCACCACTTTCCCATCATTTGCATGTTGGCAGTCCAGTCCATTTCTAAATCTTGTGTTGGTGTTGGATTAATTTATGACTTCTGAGCATAACTACATGCAAAAAGAGTGTGTGCATTTATAATTGCATGTGCTATGTCCCATGGTGCTATATTCAAAGTAAAAACTAGAGAGATAAAGGTTTTTGTTTAATTATTTGGAGACTCATTGCTTTTAAATTAGGGAAATATGACAGTGACATGTAGAAGAGAATGGAATAAAGTGGAACAGAACCTTGATTATAAAGCAAATTATCTTCTGCTTTCTTCATTAGTACTGGAGATGGTTTTTCCCCATCCTACATATTCCATTTGCATGGTTACTGTTGAGACTGGTCACCAAGGCTGCTTGAAATACCTGCCCTCAGGAGGGCTCTAAGGGACACAGAAAGGTCACATAATTAGACCTGATTTTAATTCATAGAGACCTGTTTGTCACTGTCTCTTTATGTTTCTGCTAGTTACATGTTATTAACTGGAGTGAATTTTAGGACCTAAATTAGATACTTAAGTATGTAATATGTAGAGACTGAACTCAAGTTTAGAATGCTGAGGATGGTTACACAATTATGTTTCCCTCACCAGATGTAACTTTGCAGTAATTAAATCTAATGAAATTTAAGTATTGTACTCAGTGTTTTGGTAGCTATTTCCAACTTCTATTGGTAATATCATTTAAATCATAGCAATTAATGCCAGTTATCTGGAAAGTGTAATAAACAGAAATGAGGTGCTACACTAACCTTTATTTTAAAAAAAGCTAGATCAAACAATTATGGTACAATCAAGCTCTTGCTATTTTGATTCCTGTCAGGGATACTTTGTTATAATTATGTCATCACTGGAAGTTGTTGGGGGTTTTTTTCCCCCTTTTCCCCAAGCAATAGAGTCTTTTTCTTCATGTTTAGACTTCAGGTTTCCCTTTGCATTTCACTTCTTTGGAACATACTTTCAATGTTGAGTTCTTCAGCTGTGCACTTTTGTGAAATTAGAGGAGGAGGGGATGCTTATTTGGAAACAGTCCTCCCTCCCCTTGGAATATCTAGAAAAACGAGTTCTGTTGCAGTTTGCCCATCTGTAGATTTGGGTAGTCCTCTGAAGTCAGATAACTGGGATGCTAGTACTCTTGATTTGTACTATGAGCGTGGAACTTCAGAGTGGTTTTGTACTAGCACTAGGCAGAACTGAATCCTGGTCTTGGATTTCATTCATATGTCAAGCAGCAGTGTTATTAAGACAACAGAAAGCAGCAAGCAGCTTAATAGCATCAAGCAGATACTGTAATTGTGTTGTACAGATGGCTTGCATGTAACATCTAAATAAATAGTGGGTTCAGAATGGTAGTGATAAAGCTAGCTAAGATGGTTTTCCCAGTTGTGAAATGTTTGTGTAAAGAATGACCTTTTTTGTTTTTGTTCAAGTCTGACAGCTGAAGATGCTTTTAAAACCTTCTACTTACTTAGAGTGGAGCTATACAGTTCTGGTTTGGTAGCTTTAAAAGGCAGATCATATCCATCACTGAAATAGTAAGTCTCAGGGTTATGAGAGAAGATTGGGGATAGGAGATGAGAGCTACTCAGTCCAGTTTACATTTGTCACTAGTGACTAGCTTTTAAAAAATGTATTAGCTGTGCATGGTGGTAAGTAAGTTCCAGCTGCTGGGGATTACTTCTCTCAGTGGGTTGGGGAGCTTGGAATGCATTCAGTTCCATCAGGGGATTTGTGTCCCTCGTCATTAGCCTTAACATTACTAAAACACTAAAGATTAAGAACAGACCAGTGTCACCTGCTCAGAACTTCAGAAATCTCACCAAAAACATTACAAACAAAGAAGAATAAAAAGTAATTTAAACCAAACCAAAACCAAAACCAACCAACCAACAAAAAAAACCAAACCAAAAACACCACCAAGAAGAGTTCTTACCCTTTAGGGAAGGGAATATGGGGCATAACATTGTGGAGAAGGAAGCATCTCTCGTACAAACCTTCTAACCCTGAGTGAAAGATTATGTATATGACATGTAGAAAATAAAGGAACTATCTAGATTTTGGCAAAACATAAGGTATCTGTTGATGAATTATTCTCCCTACTCAATGTGTCATAATAATAATTTACACCACAAACACCTCCACAAATACCTTCCTGTTAATGAACATTTTTGTGGGGAGTTTCAAAATCAAGATGTGCTGCAATTTTAAGGAAGTGTTTCCAAGGGCTTTTGTCTCACAGGTTAGGAGTGAAGAGTTTTACTGTGTTTTTTCAGGATACTTTTTTTTTTCCTCAAGAATAAGGCAAGTGAGCAGTACAGAGCTTTACATTTTTCAGAGATTTTGAAATTCAGCTTACATGCCAGCAAGCAGTTTAGTGGCAGGAAGTCTTTCCTAGTAGTGCAGTCATGAACTGGTAAACTAGAAGCATCTGTAAAAATTTAGAGGGAGTATCAGCTTTCTCAAAGCTCCTGCCCAAGACTAATGAGGTGCAAATGATAGCACTGCATAACCCTTCTCCACCCCAATTGTGGAATGAGATATTGCGACAGAAAGAAGTAAAGAAGTGAGACAAAGATTTCAAAACTTACAGTGCCCTGAAACAAATACCAGGTTTTCAGAAGACTTTCAAATGGTTGAGGTAGGCCAACCTACATGTTTTGCTAGCAAGAAATTCATGCCTCCTTCCTCAACCGCAGACATATTTCTATGACACCAAATACTTACAGATAGAGACTGTGGAGTAGTAATTAATTTTTTTTTTTTGCATATATGTGAAATTTTGCCTGTTGATGTGATTGTTCTTAGTTGCTCTACTAAGGAATAAACTTCTGCTAATTTGCATCTTTGATAGGTACTCTGCTTGTACTGCAGAAAGAGGGGAAGGGAATAGAAATGCAGTTTGTTTGAAGGATCACATCTGTGGTCTGATCTGCTGTATCTTGACACCAGATGGCAGGTTTAGGCTGACAACTAAACCCCAGTTCAACCTGGTCAAATGGCATCTTAATTTTACTTTCTTTCACTGCACACAAGAAGAACTACAGCAAAATCATAGCAACTATTTGGACTCAGACTAAAAAGTCCTCCTTCATTTAATACTCTCTACGTTATCTCTTCAGTGTTTATAGGAGAGATTTCTTCTCCTTGGCAACACCTAAAACGTTATTGTGCCGTTCATACCTTCTTCCAAGTATGTGTTGTGGGGGCAGAGGTGTGGTGCCTTTAAGTGGCTGATTCTTGTCATAACAGGTATGGCATTAGCCCTGCTTAGTAGTGACTAGAAGTGACAGCATTTCGTTTGAGGTGCCTGGAGGGCATTCAGTCATCACTCCTACACAGCAATATGCCTTTGAAAGCACTGTATACAGTTGCTTGCCAGTGTGGAGTGTGCTCAGTAAAAGCTAAGGAGACAGAGGTTTGATTCTTGTGTTCATTTGTTCACCAGATTTCCAAAAGAAACTCCTAGAAAATCAAGGGTAGATCAGGGCTGTACACTACTCACTGTTCTGCTTTCTTCTCTGTGTGTGTGTACTGTAAGTAGGCTTCCCTCTCACCCCCATCCCCCGCCCCTTCAGTTGGGTGCTGAAGTGCATATCTCTCAACTTCAGGCCACCCAAGACCTAAAATCCTCATCCAACTTCTCCCTTCTTTCCTCTCTCTAGCTCCCACACGTTCACAAATTTTTATTTCCACCTACCTTGTAAAACAGGGTACTTTTGTGGTTATTTTAGTTGTGCTTTGTGTTTCTTTGTCAGAGAATTGCAGTAAAACATATAAAACTGAAATCAGGAATCTGACTGTTAAGGTGTTACAGAATCAAAGTGTTCTTGCTTATTAAGTTTATTACTGAATAGTATGGGCTTCTAAAATGTTTTACTTGAAACAGAGTATTCCTGTTAGTTCAGTAAAAACATAATAGCAGACATCAGTATAAAAGTATGGTGGAATGCTATGTTTTATCTCAAAATTACATGTCACAGTAGTACATTTTTTATCAAGTATGAGAATTTTATTAAGTATTTTTTAACTTCTATTTTTGTGATGAGTCTCAGTGACATCATTATGCCTCTAAACTAGTATTAGGCACTTTTCATGTAATGTTCTTAATAGGTTGCTTTTTAAGGGATTTAAAATTAAGTAGTTTTAGAAGGCCAGTACTGCATATATGGGTTATAGGTATGCTGTCAACAGTTTGCCAATATTTGATATTACATTTACATTAGTATATTGTTAATTATTTATTTGCATATGTAACAGTGCAAAACTGAGGGAGAAAGAAAATACTGATCCTCTAATACTAAGAGAAAATCTTCACCTTTTACCTTTACAAATATTTTTTTAAAAATACCAATTAAGCTGCAAGTTCAGAGGTGGGGGTAGACTGGGCTGGTTGTGAGAAATTTGCATTTGTGAAAAACATGTGTCTCCCTCACTGAATTCCAAGTGAAGTGCCTCAGTACAGATTCCTAAGCTGACTTTGGCAGTGTTAAACATGCTTTTTTGGTAGAAGAAAAAATGTTTAATATTTACTTTAGTGTTGGAAACAGTGGACATGTTCTTCACTAGTAAGCATAATTTTTTTATGTTTCCTCCATTTTTTTTTCTCCTTCTTGAAATGCTATTTGATGTAAAGGGGAGAGACCTCTGTCATTTATGTTTATATATGCCAATAGGAGCCTTCATTGCGATCAGAGAGCCTCCTGTGCATTTTCAGGATGAGAAATTCATGAATTGAGGCTGAGTGATTCTGATATTCTACAGATTCTTGATTAGTCTCTTCAGGATTTTGAAAGGCCTTACAGCAGGCATACAAACACCTTATTAGTGGTAACACAGTCTTTCAGTATATGAAAAAGACAAACCTGTTGGCTGAAATGTGGGAGGTTTTGAGACATGATGATTGTAGAATCATAGAATGATAGAATGGCTCAGGTTGGAGGGGACCTTAAAGATCA
>VWZX01008524.1:0-13747 GCA_013399015.1 Galbula dea | reverse complement strand
ACTGGTCAGATTATGTGACCAATACATCTGTTCTAGAACAAGCAGCAGTCACAAGTATTGAGGCCGTGTTACTGAGAACACAGCTGCGTTGGGCAGGGCACGTCTCAAAGATGAAGGACCACCGCCTCCCTAAGGTCTTGCTTTATGGTGAACTTGCCACCGGCTGCCGCAAGAGAGGACCCCAAAGAGAAGATACAAGGACTCCTTGAAACAACATCTCAGCCTTGGCCATATTGATCATCATAACTGGTCTACTCTGGCCTCCAAGCAGGAGGCCTGGAGACACACCATCTATAACGCTGCGGGTGCTTTTGAGAAAGCATGCAGGATCACCCTTGAGGAGAAAAGACAGCGCAGAAAGAATAGTGCCTTGCAGAACACACCATCTAACGAGTCTTTCTACTGTGCGTTTTGCAACTGCGCATACCTATCTTGTATTGGCCTTTTTAGCCACCAACGTGCTTGCAACAAACGTGGGTAGAGCCCTTCCCAAATCTTCCTTTGCGAAGCCTAGCCATGAGATTTCTTATTTTATGATTTCATTAACCATCCTAACTGCAAGACTGAGATTTCCTGTACCAGCTCTTTCAAAGTTCTTGAACAAAGATCATCCAGTCAGAATAACCTAAGAGCATTAATGCCTGAGTTTTGCTTCCATATCAATTCTAACAATTTAGATTTACATACCTTTGATCCTACTATGCATCACCTCCTGGTGCTTAAAATATTTTTTTTAATTAAAACTAAGACAATGGAAAATATTTCTGCACTTCCTATAGTTCCAAAATCAACCCTATAATGCATGTCTATGCTGCTGCTTTTAATTTTTTTTTCTTTTTTTTTCTTTTCCCTACCAGTGGACATGCAGATCTCATGGAGTTAATCTCTGCAAGATGACGCTGAATTTATTTTTTAATTGCCTTTCATTGATGCCTCTAGAACCAGTTCATCAATCGCCAAGGAGCCTGCAGGACACATACGATGCACATACACAAACCGCACAATGCTGTTTTACCCTTGCACATGTTGTTATGAATAATGTTTTATTATTTGGTAGGACAGAAGCTAATTAGCTTTTCTACACAAATAGTTTTTGTTTCTTGGGGTTTTTTTGTCAGAGATGCCCAAAATGTGAATGTGTAATTATATGTTCCTGTCTGACAATTTCTACCATTAAGTGACAACCTGTGTTCTAACAGAAGTATGTATGTTTGTAACTTGGATTACTGTACAAGAACGAAAAGTCATCATTGAAAAGACACTGAAGCCAATGTCTGCTTATGTAAAAAGCGGTTAATCAATCCTTCACCTTCCCCTTTTTCTCAGAATTTAAGGAAACCTCGTAGTTTAAATTGCGAGAGGCCTAAATGAAAGCTAGTTCAGATAGCTGTTCTCTGTCTCAGCCAGGGACAGAGGGAAAAACTAGACCTTTTGTGCTATTAAAAGATTCCTATTGTCCCAGGAATAGTACACAGGTATTCAAATATATAGTGCTGGATTAAAATGTTGTTATTTGTGCATAAGTACCTAAAATGTGTATGGACAAGCACCCAGAGGTAAGTACATAGTATTTTATAGCAACTTAAAACCACAGACCCTTAGTGTAACTAAAAAACAGAAAAGACAAGATCTTTGTCTCTGTAAAGAACTGAAAAATTGTTTACAGTCCTAAATTAAGAAGAAAACAGTGGAAAATCATTAATCTTTGCATAGACAAGTAGACTAAATTGTTCTCAACAGGAGCAGAATAAATAAGCTGATTATAAGGTACTTAATGAGATTTATTAAAGGAATATGTGCCAATATTCCCTGTATACAAAGCCGGTTTTGGTTTCTTTTTAATTTATTATTTAAAGGAGTACAATAAAGAGCAAACATGTGACAATCTAAGTAGCAAATCTTTCTGGCTTACAGACTGGGGTACATATTTGCATGAGTTTATAGCAGCTTTTTCTAAAGACTGAAGTCCAAATCCTACTGCATTTGCATGACTGAAAATGCTGAGTAACCTGATGTTCTCCATGGTGTTAACTGCTACCAGTGTGATTATGAACAAACTGAGAAGTCCTGAGAAGCCTCAGTGATTATTTCTTCAAATATATATAATGTGAGAAGGAAGTTTTCCCACACAACATATGGTTGTAAGCTGAAGCATAGGAGGTTCTGTGTAAATACACGTAGAAATTTTTTCCCAGTTCAGGTGACAGAGCACTGGAACTGACTGCCCAGAGTAGTTGTGGAGTCTCCTTCTCTGGAGGTATTCAAAACCCGTCTGGAACCGCTTCTGTGTGACCTGGTCTAGGGAATCCTGCTGCGGCAGGGGGGTTGGACCAGATAATCTTTCGAGGTCCCTTCCAACTCCTAAAATCCTGTGATTCTGTGTGTCTGTGGTCTCAGACTGGAAAATACAATGCTTTGAAACTGCAGAATTGGCTTTTCTGAAGCACACAAAACATAAACCCACAATTCTTTCCCTATATGCTCCAATGTTTTTGAAGAAAAACTCCTAAATTGGATATTTCTGGGACAGATAAAAACCTCAGCTGCTTTAGACAGCTCTACTACAGACTGGCCTCCTGTCAGGATACTGAAATATTCTTCAGAGAATTTCCACTATTTCACAAATGATTAAGGCAGGACAAGACAGTGAAGACACAATTGGACTCACACACTTGTTATGGTTTGGATTAGAACAGAATTAATTCTGTTCAGTAACTGTATTTTCTAAAAGATATTCCACCACCACCACATACATAGCACTGTTATTAGTTATTCCCCCCCCACACACACACCTTGCCTGAGCTGTCCCTTTAAGAAACCTGAAATTCCTGAGTTGAGGACACTGCAAACCCCCCTCCGGGGGGCGGGGGGGGAATGCTGGGTTTCTCCGGGGGACTTTTGTTGTTTGGAACCAGGAGGAAGCTCCCTTCCTGCTGGGACTTTCGGCCGAGCTGCGTGCTGTCTGCCTGTGCTGAAACCTGCGGGTGCTATCTCACTGCTTTGGACTGCTTGTGCTGATTCCACTGGGAGCTGGCATCGGGACGGTTCAGTATCTTGGGTCCTGTACCTGTTTATATTTTGTTTCATTTATATCTGTTATTATTATTAAAGCAGTTTTTAGTTTTTAACTTCCAATCCAGTCTCTCCTTTACCTGCTGTGTGTGGGGGGCTGGGAAGGAGCCCTTGAACCCACCACAACACTTTAGGATCAGTTGAATCTGTGGCTAGTTGACCATTATCTCTGGAGACTGATAGCAAGGTGTTGCACTTCTGCGTCATATATTTAGATGCTAAACACTAGATTTAGTCAGGGAAAGTGGGAACTTATTTGCTTTTCATCTCTATTAAAATATTAATGCAAACACAAGTCAATTCTGTGACATTAAAACAAAAAAATTGGATCTTTTCCTGGTATTTGATTTTTGAAGATGGGGCCATGCAGTTGGTACAAAGGCAAGCATCTGTAAGTACTGTTACAAGATGGGGTCTCTGAAGTAAAGGCCTCTGACCTCTAGCTAGTAACATTTAGGAGATTTGGAAAGCTGTCATGACATAATTTGGTCCTACTTTGTTTTGCCAACATAACCCATGAGAAACATGGAAAGTTTTTAGCACTGCAGAAAGGCAAGACAACACTTGTTTAAAGTACAAAACACTTATATGGCATGCTATGCCTAGGGCCCAGAGACTGTGTTGCTCTTGCTATTTATCCAAAACTATGTATTAAAACCATATATTAAACTATATATTAAAACTACGTATTAAAATAGGCTATTTTCAATGCTTCATTAATATAACTATCAACGGCAATGTAGTCAAAAATCTAAGACACCTTATTAGAAAGATTAATCAAGAAAGCTGATACGTTTGACAGTTATTTTTTCCTAAATGTTCATTTTTCAGATTTTTTCTTTTAATTAAAGTTACTAAAATAGTATTATTTGCTGATAGTCTGACAAGTAGCCATAGCTCCTCCAAACACACGTTTTAAAAACTCTTACTTCTGTCTGTCTTCATATAAAGTTCACAGAATCACACAGAATCACAGAATTGTTACGGTTGGAAAGGACCCTCAAGATCATCTAGTCCAACTGATAGCCCTACACTACTCTTATCCCTAAATCATCCCCTGAAGAACCACATCTATCCTCTTCTTAAAAACCTCCAGGGATGGTGACTCATATTGGATAAATTAGCTAGAATAAAGGAGAAATCAAGCATGCTTTCAGAGTCTGTTTTGCTGATGTTCCATATTTAGGTAATTTTTGATAATTAAATGAAAAAAATTTTTCTGTCTGTGTATATCACAAATACATTTTCCTTAGAAAGTGACCCCCCATAACATGTATGTTCTGGAATCTTCTGAGAAGATTCTGGTTTTTTCCACTTTATGGCTTGATAGTTTGTGTGTATGAAGAAACAGAACAGATGTTTATTAGTAATTATAGGCAACACACTGATTTTGTGATCAAGTGACATTGTCCATAAAGGAGTATAACATATTCTCCCTCAGTTAATGTAGATAACTGGGGACAGAACCACTTTACTACTCCTTATGGAATAATAGTAAAGGTATACACATAATTTTTTACTGTCCTTGTCATTTGCATTTTAAAATAATGAAACACTAGTCTGTGCCCAAGTATTTCTTGTGTACATTAGGTAGGTAACTAATAGTGGAAATTATGTTTAGAACCTTAAATACAAGCCAGAAGTTTAATAAATATTATTTATAGCTTCCTATTGCAATACTAAGCTAAAATAGAAAAGCTACTGAACGCTGGTGGCTACCAACTAAACAAGCCTGTTATCAAAATGGAATATATTATTACAAATAAAGCCCAATGCCAGCATCTGACTACCTTATATCTTCTAATGCAATTCATATTTTTGTATTTTGTCAGGTATTACCTTTAAAGTTGTGCCAGTACTAGACTAAATAGAAAATTGTTGCTGATCCATTTCTATTATTTATTGTAATACCTTACTGCCACTTCATCCAGAAGACTCTCACTCACTAGAAAATATTCTGTTGAGGAAAGAATACCCTAATTTCCGGGTTATGAAAGGATTTCTCCTGCATTTGACACAGGTCAACCAAAAACCTTCTATGTTACTTTACAGATCTTTGTTATGAGGAACACAAATTTCATACTTTTATTAGAAAGGTCAGAAAATTTCCAATATTCTCATGTGATATTGGGTTGCATGAAGATTGAAAAATTCAGTTCTAAACACCCATTTAAACCAATGTTTAATCTCTAAAAGGTAAAACTTCAACTAAGTGACATCTTTGTATTTTTTTTTGGTTGTTTGATCACTTGAATCAAACACGATATAATGTAATACTCTTTAAACAAACAAACAGGCAAACTAATGTAAGCTCTCATTTTCCAGAGGAAAAATTCAAGGTCAAACCAACATTTTTCAAAACTAGGAGAATGACAGAATTGTCTAAGTTAAGATTTGAACATCTGACTTTGTCCTCTAGAAGACTGTGCATACAGCTGCTCCACTGAATTAATAGGATTTTGAAAAGCTCAACACTTGAAAAATCAGGCAGTTTTTCACCTTTCCTATCACATACATTTTATTTCTGTACTTTTTTTTCTTCACATCTAGCTTTAATATTATCATTTCCTTTTATTCATAAGTGATCATTAAAGAATGAAAGAAAAAACAAACCATGGTATGAACAAACTAAACACTGTTGTTTTCCATAATCTGTATACCTACTCATAGTTTTGACTGATACATGCTATTCTTGTAACACTGAAACCCAGATTTTTTTTTGAACTGGGACAATTCAAGTTTAAATTAGTGCAGAAATCATATTAAACATAAAATTGCCAGTTGTTACTTAAAGAAAGAGGTCACTGTTGTATTACAAGTATAAGCAATGGCCCACCTAGGCAGAAACCATGACCCCTGTATGAAAGAGATGGATCCGAAACTCTCATTATTTGAGCAGTTAATACCTCTTTTTGCTTGTCCTTCTTAGAGCTGATAACTGAACCTATTTTTATTTTATTTCTCATATGGAACAAAACTGTGAAAAAGAAAGCCTGAAAACACCTGTAGATACAGAGTCATAGAATTGCCAGAGTTGGAAGAGACCTTAAAGATCATCTAGTTTCAACGTCCTGCCTGGCAGGGACACCTTCCACTAGATCAGGTTGCCCAGAGCCCCATCCAGCCTTGTCTTAAAAGCTTCCAGGGATGGGATTTCCACAACCTCTCTGGGCAACTTGTTCCAGTGTCTCACCATCCTAACAGTGAAGAACTTCCTCCTAATATCTAATCTAAATCTACCCTCCTCCAGCTTGCAGCCCTATGTGACCAATAAATTTCACATGAAAATTTCAAATTGTTTTGCAGTAGCTGTTGTAGCTGTCTTTACAACAACTATTCATGCATTTGTAGCATAAACATATAGCATAAAATTCACATTTTTCACAGCTAGCAAGAAGTAAAGTTTCATTCCTTAGTTGGAGAAGAAAAGTTCTAAACTGAGAGGAGAAGCACCATCACAGATGTAAACGTATTACATACAGAAGCATTTTTCTTCAATGTCAGCAGACTCAAATGACATTTTTGATGTTAAACCAAGTAACTCAAAATGTTGATGTGTAAGTTTTCTATAATATTTCAGAATGTTTAAAATTTTAACTTGCAGCCATTAATGCATCTATTCTTGACACAAAAATTTTACATAAAAATAAATAAAATAATTTTACATAAAAAAGTAAAAAGCAGAAATTGGGTACGTTGAATCATTGTGTCATAATGCTTCCACTGGTTGAACTATTTCTATACATTCGATTCGGGGACATTTCATATGCTTGTTAATATCTTCTGAACCTCTTAGATACAGTGTTTTTCATTCCATCATTATATATTTCTACCATACACAGTTGTCTTCTACTTGTAAAGAAATGTTATAGACCTAAACAAAATATTAATAAAGTTTTTTTACAAAAAACTTATGCTTATGTTCTATAAAAAAAAAATTGACCAGAGAGTTTTCAATATAAAGTTTTTGCTTTAGTATTGTACAATACCTGATCTGTGCCACAGAAGAAAATCTGTCTTAGAAAGTCAGAGCTATCTTAAATGATTTTGCAAAGATTATTTATAAAGTGCTTTAAAGATGTAAAACTAACCATGAACGCCACATATAATTAATAGGGCTAAAGCAATAAAGCAACAGTGTGTCTAGTACTGTTCTCTAATAAATTCCTCTGTGATACATATGATTTTGAGGGCCAATTGCAATTAACTATTAGAGTGTACTATTTTTAAACCATAACGTCTCCTGGAAGATTGTTTCGTGACATTTCATGAATCTTCTAATGAAGATATATGCAATATGAGAAACTGAACAAATATCTTTCAATATAATAGGGAAAAATGATTAAAGAGAGTCTCAGTAATAACTAAGGCCTTAACATGCAATCATTAAGAACTTAGTGGAAAAAAATACATGGAAATAATTATAGAATCTCCTGAGTANATATTTTGTTTCATTTATATCTGTTATTATTATTAAAGCAGTTTTTAGTTTTTAACTTCCAATCCAGTCTCTCCTTTACCTGCTGTGTGTGGGGGGCTGGGAGGAGCCCTTAAACCCACCACAGAAGGGATGCACAAGGATCATCCAGTCCAACACCTGTCTCTGAACAATATAACCTGAAAAATTTTTATAAAAAAGATTTCACAATTATTAGTTCGTAATGTATTCCTTAACAAAGCTGAAGACTGAACAGAATAGTAATTCTTCATTTTCAAAAAAGTAGTCATAGAGCTGGGATCTCACATGAATATACAAGGAAGATCCTGTGATAGGTGGTGGTTTCTATCCCCCATGCCTTTAACATTACACACCTCAAATTAATTTCAGGTCCAAGACTCATTGGATAAAATTTCTTTAACTTTGAAAAGGGAAGTTTTATGGGAACAAGCTTCTTCGTCTACTCTAAGTTTGTGATGTTTTAAAACTTATTTATGGGATACTATTACACTGACCCAGACAAAGAGTATAATCAGGCCCTCCTTTTTTATAACAATGAAAAGACAGTTGTCTGTGATGAAAAAGAAATACAGAGGTTGCATGGAAAGCCCATACACATTTGGTTTCAAATCTTTTCTGTAACTAAAATCAACATTTGTCTTTTAAGCACCAAAATATACGTATTTCTTAAACAATGAGTTTCTAGGCACCTTCTTGTTTTGGAACAATTTGATTGTTGAGATTCCAAGTTTTACAGGTTTACAAGTAGTAACTGAAAAGTAGTACAATGGTGGAAAGCTTTGACAAACGACAAGGAAAAATCCACTTAAAATGCCTGGCTGTAGACAATAATCACAGAGTCATGTGACTGGTGGAATTAATGATATCTCCCTTTAACAGACTCATCAAAAAATACAGGCACAATGTAAAAGGGATTGGTGCCTTCAGAACAGAATGTGAGGCCTGAGTCTTGAAGGCAAAGAAAATTACTGTTACTAAAAATAGTGCTTAATCAAACACTGCATTTGGGCATAGTAACTTAAACTTTTCAAGATTCCATAAGATACAGTGTGCCTTAAACACTGATATTTTAGCTGTGAAGCTGGTGGCAGTATTGAAATCAGGTAATATCCAACCACACCAAAACCCCAATCATCATCATCATGCATATATTCAACATAAAAATGCATTGAAATGTAAGACTTTTTAGAGTTCTAAAAATGTTTAAAAATCTCATAAAATTTGAGTCATGTTCTTAAGCAAGGCTGAAGGATACACCCTTGCTTGTTCATGTGTAGTTTAGGTGAACATACAACTTGGTTAGGTGCTGAAGACTCTGGATTACATACATTTTCTGAGGAAAGATGCTTTTTTCTATAATTTCTACCATTTTTGCGTACAGTTTAATTCAGATATGAATGCAAAAAGGTATAATTACTGTACAGGATATGGACTAAGCATTTCTACTTATTTCAAAACATATAGCCAAACTGTACAAATTTGCTAGAAGTTGTGTAATTTTCAGGGTGCCTAGGAAATTTATAGGCACTCGCATGATATTACAGCACAATCATATCCAATACTGTGCCTGTAGTGTCTGATGATCATCTTACAAGCATATTGAAAAGAAAGCTGTTAAATAATGGCAGCATTTATTCCAAAGAAGCCATAATCTGAAAATGAGTGTTTATAAGAAAGTATAAACACCTGGACTACCAAGAGCAGAACCTCATATATAATCGGGGAAAGGTTCTGGAACAACTGAACACTGTATGCAAGAATACACTGTAAGGGAATGCTGCAGCTTGTAGAATATTTGGAAAAGTGGAAAATATAAAATGGCTGTCATTCTTTTGCAAGAAAAATAATTTATGGGAAGATCACTGAGTTCTAGTTTATTGAAGTGCTTTGTTTGATTTTGGGGTAGCTTTTTTGCATTTGTTTTTTTATTTGTTTTTTAATGTACAGGGACAAGCAGTGCTTCACTGGTCAACATTTGTACTGTGTTGAAGGTCAGACTGCCAGAATTTATGCAAGCCCATACATCTGAATTAATAATTGCCTTTCAGGTACTGGTGAACTACAAAATCTTTGCAATACCATTTGGAACCATAGAAGCATAAAACAGCTGAGGTTGGAAGGGACTCAAAAGGTCCATCCTTTTATGGGAAAGAGAGCCTAGATTTGTTAAAAAAAAAAAAAAGAATTGTTAAAAAAAGAATGGAGGGATTGGAAATCCAAAGCAATTATCAATATTGTCATTATTTTTAAGTTGTAACGATTGTTTCTTAAAATTCTCTGAAGAATATATAAAATAGATGGTTCATAGATTTTAACACTGAGAGATCACTATAAGCAGCAGTTTGTCTAAAAAAGCAAATGTCCATAAAGCCCAGTGGTTTAAATTTTTGAGTTCTTTAGGTTTTTTTCTGTTTTGTTTATAGTGGGTTGTTTTGTTTTGATTTGTTTTTTTTAAGAGAGCTAGTCTAAAGACTTCAAATACTGGACAGCACATTTAAGTGCATTGTTTTGAAATATCTTTGTATATCTTGCTAACTTTATACATTGGCGGACTGTTTTCACAGTTTTCCTTACCAGGTTAGAAAACATATACACATTATTTTAGCTCTGTGTAGTCTCTTGTAGTCTTTACACAGTTAATATTCAATACTTATTTTAATAGTTATCCAATAATATCTTTCATTGTCAGGATTTCATTTAGCCCAACATTGTCCGCTCAAATCTTTGGTGCAGGCCATTTTTACTGTATGCTGTTCTTTTTAGGTAATAAATTCAAGCCTGTGCAATAACAACAACAAAAACTTCTGAACAAGAAGATGCATGTCTGTTACAAAGGTTCACAAAAAACCCCACTTCAGTAGGAATACCTTGCTAGCATCACTAATAGATCCCTTCCTGTTTATTCCTTTGATAAGCCAGTGACCTGTTCTATAGCAGTCCTATAGATTTTCTCCAGACTTCTAAGTCACTCATCTCTTAAACATCTGTGTATTACACTTTTTTCAAATAATAGTATCAAAAACTTCACAATCTTCTGTATGTGGCTGCACTAGTGTCTTAAACAAAAAGATAACACTACTTATAATCTTTTTGTATTGCTAATGACTAACAGTAGCCCTCCATATTCCATCATTGCTCTGGAAAGTGTACATTTATGTTTCTGCTGTGATCCACCAGTTACTTCTAGTCTACTTTCCAGAATGGACTCTCACATGACATGCCACATCTTTAGTACTCCCCAGAACCTTCTCTTCTCCAGGCTAAAAAAACACTGTTATATACCTTCCCATGGTTATCAATGGATGAAATCTAAATTTAATTCAGATTTTCATTCATCATCAGACATGTCAAAAGACTTGTGACTTCACTGAGGCAAAACATCTAATATTTTCAAAAGTATTTCTTCAATTTTATTTCAGAAAAAAAGGTCAATGATGTAGTGTTTGTAATTACTGCTATTCTACCCATGTATTGCTAATTCAAAACAAAAGAAAAATACTTTCAGAAAATGAATAGTTCATAGTTTTTTCCTTTCAGGAAGTGAGTGTATCTGAGAATACTGTCTAATCAAAAGCCCTGAAATTATTGTTTTAGAGCAAATACAGCATTATGCATTTTGTATTAAAAATCATTAAAGGCTTTAAGAAAAGCAATAGCTGTGTTAAACTTTAAAATACACTCTAAAATTAAGCACATCAGGTTGAGTGTAATGTTTTGAAACCAACAACCCATATCTGTGTGAATTTTTTTTTTCCACATTTACTATGCTATCAAATAAGAACAAGATAAATTAAACATCACTTTGGAAATGCAAGGCCTGCATTGGCATGAACAGAATATCTGTCCCAGAATGTATAATATGGGACATTTAACTAAAATATAGGGAAGAGGCTGAGTGGTTTTCAGTTGTCCTCTGTTATATAAAGAATATAATTCCTTTTTAGCAACTGTAACCAGTATTGAATCAGTACCTAAAAACCCCTCTAAATTCCAAGAAAGAACCAAATACTTTCTGTTGAAAAGATTCAAATCATGAGGTCACATAGCTACACAGACTAGTCAGCCCCAACACTCAGAGTTGCTTTTGGTCAAAACACATTTAGGAAGAAGACTGAACACCCTTGACTACCAACAGCATTGCTTCCTGTGACACTGACTGTGTCAGCAGGGTCTGTGCCCACACTGCGAATGAAAAGGTGTCCCAGGATTTGCCATGTTTTCCTCAAAACCAGTGTAGGGTCCTCAGGTGGATCACTCTAAAGTTTGATTTTCTTTTGACCTACACAATTCTCTGGCACCACCCTGAAGTTTTTGATCTCCAAACATCACTACATGTCCTCATGTGACACCTCAAGACATGCAGTGTAAAGACACCAGTGCAGTAGGCTGCATTACAGTCTGTGTTTTTACTTCTAACACTTTCAATTGAACAAAAATGTAAAATATAGTAATTATCTTGCTGTCACAGCAGCTTCATTTAGGGTGCAAAGGGAATTCGCAGCCAAGATCTGTGCAAACGCAACACATGGCATCTGGTCTGGAGTCCTGAGTAACTTGGATCACACACAGAATCACAGAATCACGNTGCCCTTCTCTGCACCCTCTCTAGTAGCTCAATGTCCTTCCTAAACTGCGGTGCCCAAAACTGCACACAGTACTCAAGGTGTGGCCTCGCCAGTGCCATGTACAGTGACAAGATCACTCTGTATTAATTTATGGGTTAATCATCACACCCAGGTACTGATGCATTTTGTTAAGATAAGTGGATGACTTCTTCAGTCTTAATAAAATTCAACAACAAAAAACCCAACAACAAACCAAAACCAAAACCAAAATAGTTTGCATTATTTTATATTGGGGCAATCCCAAGCACCGATACAGGCTGGGTGGAGCTTCGCTTGAGAGCAGCCCTGATGAAAGGGACTTGGGGGTGTTGGTGGGTGAGAAGCTCAACATGAGCTGCTAGTGTGCGCTTGCAGCCCAGAAGGCCAACCATATCCTGGGCTGCCTCAAGAGGAGAGCGGCCAGCAGGTCGAGGGAAGTGATTCTCCCCCTCTACTCTGCTCTTGTGAGACCTCACCTGGAATATTGCTTCCAGTTCTGGAGCCCCTATTACAAGAGGAATATGGATGGGCTGGAGTGAGTCCAGAGAAGGGCCACAGGAATGATCAGAGGACTGGAGCACCTCTCCTACAAGGACAGACTGAGAGAGTTGGGTTTATTTGGTATGGAGAAGAGAAGGCTCCAAGTAGACCTTATTATGGTCTTCCAGTATCTGAAGTGGGCCTACAAGAAAGCTGGTGAGGAACTTTTCGGGAGGCAAGGTAGTGACAGAACCAGGGTAAACAGACGCAAGCAAGGGGAGGGTAGATTTAGGTTGGATATTAGGAGGAAGATCTTCACTATGAGAGTGGTGAGACAGTTCAACATGTTGCTCAGAGATGCTGTGGAAACCCCGTCCCACGAAAATTTTAAGACAAGGCTTGATGGCTTGATGGGGTTCTGGGCAACCTGACCTAGTGGAAGGTGTCCCTGCCAGGCAGGGGGCTTGGAACTGGATGACATTTTCTTTTGGATTCCAACTTTGACAATTCCATGTTTCTATGATTCTATTTCAGTAGTTCACACAGAATCACAGAATGTTACGAGTTGGAAGGGACCTTGAAAGATCATCTCGTCCAATCCCCCTGTAGGGGGATTCCCTGAAGGGTTCCCTATACCCGCTCACACAGAAGAGCGTCCAGACGGATTTTGAATACCTTAGTAGAAGGAGACTCCACAACCTCTCTGGGGCAGTCTGTTCCAGTGCTCTGTCACCCTCACTGGGAAAAAATTTCTATGTGTATTCACATGGAATCTCCTATGCTTCAGCTTACAACCATTGCCCTTTGTCTTGTCACTGAGCCTCACTGACAAGAGCCTGACCTTATCCTCCTGACACCTACCCTTTACATATTTATAAGCATAAATGAGGTCACCTTTTAGTTTCCTCTTCTCTAAGCTAAAGACACCTAGCTCCCTCAGCCTTTTCTCATAAGGAAGGTGTTCCACCCCCTTCATCCTCTTGGTGGATCTGCGCTGGACACTTTCAAGCAGTTCCCTATACTTCTTAAACTGAGAGGCCCAGAACTGGACATCATATTCCAGATGTGGCCTAAGCAGGGCAGAGTAAAGGGGTAGACCTACTAACCACACCCTTTCTAATACACCCCAGGA
>VWZX01008523.1:249-26597 GCA_013399015.1 Galbula dea | reverse complement strand
GTAAAATCATTGAACAGAAATAGTTATGTTCTAACTCGAACCAGGACAGTCACTCACAGTATTTGAAACACGGGCACTTAGGAATGTTGGTGCAGGCTTTTACATTTTTTAACCACGTGGAAACTGGCAACATGAGTTACTAAACTTGTTTGCAGTTAAGGCTTCAGCAATTAGGAAAACTGCTTTTTCCTGGTGACTTGATCATAATGGAAGCCTAGAAAGTGAGAGGCAGCTGGCTTCGGTTGCCAGCCATTATTTGGAAAGGACCAGGTTTTGTTTCTCCCTAAACTTTATTTCTGAATATGTGTAGTAATATTGTGCAGGACAGCAGCTGACATTTTGAGCAGAATCCATGGTATGGAAAATAAACTAATGGAAAAACAATCCAATTAAAAATACTGTGGCTAACTTTGTAAAAGTATACAAAAATTCTGACATAAACCTTATTTCTGATCATCCCGTAGCCCTGCCATGTTGCAATAACAACATGCAGTTGAACGGGAATGCTTGGGCAGACTTGAATAAAGCTCTGAGATATATGGATTATGACAGGACAAAGCACAGTGATTCAAAGTGAAGGCTGTTGAACAGAGGAGCAGGCAGTTTTTACTTTAGAGAATCACAGTCAAGGAGGTGGGAGTTGCAGAGTATAGAAAGGATGCCTAACACAGATCCAGCTGTCATGACTGACAAGCCCTGTATGTTGGAGGGCTAGTTGCAGACAGCTGGCATATGGCAGAGGCTAGTCAAAAACACCAGTAATTTTCAGAGTTCAGAGACTTGTGCTGAGGTTATTGCATTGTGCATTTTGAATATTTCAACAGTTTCCCTTAAAGATCCATGGCAATGTGAAGCACTATATGAGTAGCTCTCCCCACCTTGAATGGGGGTGTGTTTGTCATGCATATTTACAAGTTCTAGATGGTGAGGTAGCTCCACCTAGATGCTGATTTTCTTTCAAGTGGAACAGGCTTTGATTTGGTACTGCATTCTTTTAAAGTAGGGTACAGTTCTTCACAGATTGATATGGGAGAGATTCCAGTGAAGGAAGATCCCAGAAGAAGGACTGTGCCCCTGAGGCTTACTTTTTTTTCCCCGACACCCTCTGATGATCTTTCATGAAGAGGCAGGCTTAATTACATTGCTCACTATAGAAGTGATCAAACATATATAGCCCACATTTCTGCTCTCCGCAGGGAGAACTGGATTGTCTTCTGTGGGGTGAGCAGTGGTATAGGATCTGTTCAGAGTACATGATAATTATGTCCATAAGCATATTTCCTGATAGAAAGAAAATATATTGAGGCCTTCTTTTTTTAAAACACGTGCAAGCTTAAGCATCCACCTGCTTCTTCAGTTCAGAATGCTTTGCTTGTTGATATAGGATCCACACAGAATCACACAGAATAGCCAGAGTTGGAAGGGACCCATTAGGGTCATCTAGTCCAACTCATGTTTAGGCATAGGACTAGTCCATAGTCACACCATGTGCCTAAGTGCCTTGTCCAAGTGCTTCTTAAATTCTGTGAGAGGAGGGGCCATGACAGCCTCCCTGGGGAGCCTGTTCCAATGCTCCACCACCCCTCTGGGTAAAGAAGCTCCTACAAATATTCAATCTAAATCTCCCCCGGCACAGCTTCATGCCGTTCCCCCGCGTCCTGTCACTATCCACAAGAGAGAGGTCAGCACCCACCCCTCCCTCCCTGGTGAGGATGTTATAGACAGCTTTAAGGTCTCCCCTAAGTCTCCTCCAGGCTGAACAGACCAAGTGCTTTCAGCCTTTCCACATAAGACTTCCCGTCCATTCCCTTCACCATCCTTATGGCCCTCCTCTGGACACTCTCCAACAACCTAGTGTCCTTCGTGTACTGTGGCGCCCAAAACTGCACACAGTACTCCAGGTGACGCCACACCAGAGCCAAGTAGAGTGGGATCAGCACTTCAACTTCAACACAGATACTGGCCAAAACTCTTAAAAACTACACTAATTTTAGTTAATAAGACCATGTTCTGTTGGTAATGCTCTCCACTGCTTGAGCTGAATGTCATGTAATTTCTGATTCCTTACAGTGTCAGTGGCAGGTTGCCATTGTATTTTGTTTTCTGTGTGTTCAGTGTGTTTTCTTTTTCAGTTTTTTTGTTTTAGCTTCATGATAGGTTCCTCTTTCAACAATTTACCTTAGGTTGAGGAACTGCATGGCAGTGCATCAAGTTGGAGGAGTTCAGGTGAGAAGAGCAGGCAGGTAGAAAAGGAAAGTAGCCTTCACAGAGTTAGTTACAAAAATAATATTTTTACTTGTTTGCATCTGTTGTAAGGCCTTTGATAACTTAAGCATAGTTTTGGGTGCAAGGTGCTCTGTAGATCAGATGCTTTAACTTGTTTGGAGTAACAATCTGCCGGACTTTCAGGAATACCACACATAGAGTAAGCATGTGTGGCCTCTGTTTTTGTTCTTTCTTTTTTTTTTTTAAACATAGTCATCTTCAAACTATAAAATTGTAGTGAATTGTATATAGCTAGTTTTCCTCTAGAACATCTATGTTCTCATGAAAGTTCAGTATTTTTTATGAGAGCAACTTCAGAGCTTGTAATTTTAAGGGGTGGATGACCTTAAATTTGGATTCTTAAGTAAATTATTATTTAACTTCTCTGTAAAGAAATTGGGATATATTAGCATGGTTTATCATTCAAGATCTTTTGTTTAAAAGTAAAATCTGTGTATGTATATGTGGGAATATGCTCATTTTGACTACTAAGGCAATTACCAAAGTCTTCATTAACTGTGGTGAAATGTAAAGGCAGCTGTTAGTGTTCTGGTTTACAAACAAAGTCTGTTTCCAGTCTTTTCCTCACAGTTGATGGATTTAATGTTTCTCCCCCTCCCCTTCATCTAACTTGTCTTTCTTTCCTCTTCAGTGGAGATAGTTTCTGAACTCTCCTGATTACATACTTCTTTATCCCCCTTCCCGCGTCTGCTGCTTCTTTCCAGGTGTACTTTGATGTGACAGCAAAGCCTAACTCAGGCTACCAGGGCTCCTCAGTATAATGTGGCTTTAAAAGTGAAGAACAAAGATTTCAAATACATTGTTTGTTACATCTGTAGTTTTAGAATAAAGTAACAATTTTTCAGAGTAAACAGTTTGGATCATAATAACTTTATTGTTCATCTTCCACCTATTTTACTTACATATTTTGTTTCATTTTTACGGACAATATACTGCAGAATGAGAATAATAATATTCTGTGTAGTTTAGCATACTTTTGGCATTTTCAGTCACATAAAGGATAGCTAGAATTTGGTGTGTTCAGGTTGAATGTTGACACTTTATTTCGCTGGAAGGGGTAAAGGAAAAGAAGGAAAGGAGGAAAATACCTCTTTGTTCTTCACCTTTTAAAGAAAAAATTGCTTTTCCTTGGAAGCTATCTGCACTGATCAGGCATTACCACTCTACCAAAGCAGCAGTGATCTTCTGAGTTGATCTCTCCAGTGGCTTCTTTTGGTTTTCGCCAGGACTTGGCTCTGGGTGAGGAAAGTCTGCTTCTTCTTTCGTTGCTACTTCTGTATTACGAAAATGTACCCTCTGTGCCCTGTCCACCCAATTCCCAAGCTTCCCCCTGTCCCCTTGGCTGCATTAACTTAGTAACAGTGTTTTTTTTCTCAGGCCTGGCACTAATTATATACTTGGAGGGTGACCCTCCGAGGGTACCGCCCCATGAACTGCTGTAATTCAGGTCATCTTCTCCAGGACTCATCTCTGTACTTTGTCTATTTTCTCATCTTCTTTCTTCAGGGTAAGCAGTGTTTCCTTCATCCGTTCTGATCCGTAGTATTGGTTTTTTTGCCTTTTCAATTTGTTAGTGTCCTTCCTAGCTGTGGGCCTAATGCTGGGTAGAAGCTGGAAGTTACAAAAGCAATTAGCACCCGTCTGTGTAATGTTGAACTGGTCTGTTCTTAATGTGGCATTTGCGGAATTATCTCTGGCTAAGCTGTGGGAAAGCAGACAAACCTGTGTAGTGGTCCAGGCTGGGTAGTGGTAAACAGGTAGCTGCAGCAGTACTCACAATTACAGGTGGGTAAGCTGTGTTTACCAGCTACATTTTGGTGAGAGGTGCTACATTTTGCTGAGAGATCTTTGTGCTTGGCAAGCAAGTGGCAGAGAGGAGATGGACGAAGTACTATCACTTAATTTAAGCAAAAGTTGCCGCAAGTCTTTTTGGCCTTCTCTATGTTCATGTCCTCTAAAAAGCTATATTCTCTAAATTGTATTTTGGAAATGGTGATTAGTCGTCACAATGGGAGCTTTTCCTACTGTTTTGTACTAGGTTTCATGTTCTTAGCAGACTGCTTGTCTCCCTAGGAAAACAGGGGTTGCTCGTTGGAGGTCACTCACTGCAGTACTAGCTTGCTTTCTTGGCTGTCATGAAGTACTGATGTGCCATTCAGTTCTCAGCTAATAGGGTTTTCTATACCTCTGCTGTTTAAAAGGTAATTGGAGGTTTCTTGCTTTTGTTTATGATGAACAAAGAGAGTTGCCAGAAGCAGGCAGTTACTCCCTCCTGTCACTTTTATCCACTTAATGACTGTACTTCTGCTAATGAAGGGACTGTTGGCCACATGTGCATTTCTTCAGTACACCATACATCCGTACAGGAAACTTTTTATTCTAATATAATTCTATTTTAATTTTGCTGTATTTAACCTTTTCTTCTAAGGAATATTTAATGTATTAACTCACTAGTATATCCAATTAAAGTTTTAATTAACTATTTAATACTTTTAATTTGTAGTAAAACTATGTGTGTGTGTGTGTATGATCTCATGTTTGAATCTGTTCACACACTAGTTACTTGTTTTTCAGAATGGGTGGGTTGTTTTGCAGTTCACAGTAGTTCAGGCTATTTTGAGTAAGTAATGTATTTGGGGCATAGTTGTATCACATGAAATTTTCTTGTAAGCAGCTTAAAATTAATCATCTCATTTTCTTATTTTGAAGTCAGTATGGTTTGTAAAATATGTGGTTTAGATAGGCAGCTTTATGTAGATTGTGGAGTTAAGGGTGAGCAGGTGGATAAATTTGATTAAATTCGTGTCTGTGACGTGCATAGTGTACAGTGCGATTTGTGGACTTTAGCTGATACAGCTTCTAACAGTACAGCGTATTTAAATAGCCTATTTAATTTTTATGAAAAAGCTGAAAGTTGTGTCGTAGGTGATTATTGTCAAACACGTTTTGTCTTTTCGTTCAGCATTACCATTTCACTGGGCAGTCCCATGTATTGAAGATTAAGATGCCTTTTTCAACCAGAGCCTCCTTGCCTTTTCTGCAAGAAATACTTTTCATCTTACTGTGAATAACGTTTTCCTGATTGTAACACTTGTCTAGGAAATCTTTGTTTAAAGAATAGGGCTGGTTTGAAACATGAATATGAATGAGACAGTACCATGGCTTGCTAAAAGAACTCTCATTCTACAGCTGATTTTAAATGCTCATAAATAAAGAGTGGGTTGCTTAGTCCTGCAAGCCCTTCTGTTTTGTTCAGTGCACATTATAGCAGCTGTTTGACTACACATCAGTGCTGGCAGGAGCACTGCTGAGTGCACCTTTCCCAGTACTCAGCACTTGGATGGGTCTTGACCATTCACAGAGCTGCTTGCAGTCCCCTAATTAGAAACAGATGTCCTAAATGAAAAAGACTATTAGAGCAATGCTAATGGTTCAACTGCTAATCACAAATTTCTGGCTGTATTTTGAAGTGCAGTAGGCTATTTTTTTGTATGCATATAGAAAGCAAATTTATAAATTGTTAGTACACAAATGATTAGAATGGTGTGTTACTTTGATCTGAAAGGCGTTAGTTCCTTATATTAAAATCTTTCCTGGAAGGGAGTAAACTAAAAAAATTTGTGAAGGATTTTAAGAGTTTTTTCTGTGTGAGTTTGTGTCTGTGTGTATGTATGTAGATGTGTATATACAGTCATCTAAATGAAGATGCACATAATTGTGGCGAAATTCTAAAACCAAAGCAACTGTACTTGTGGATGATTTATTTCAGGTCTACTGGATTTTTTAAGTTTATTTCAAAAAGCTGCTTTTTTTTTTAATCTCCTAAATATTTGCCTGATATGCAGGAAAGGAGCCCCTTGGGAAATCTGTGTAAAATTCTCATAGACTTTTCTCCATACACAAGAAAGGACAAACATTACCCAGAAGATGTTTGCTTCTGCTAAATAACAGTTAATATCACTGCATGAAATTTATTTTAATAATTTTTCATCTTTGAAATAGTACTTCTTGTTGATTGCTTTATTGGCATTAACTTAAGAAAACAACTTCATTTGTGCAAGTTTCTCTCATCTTAGAAAGCATAGCAGAAACAACTTAAAATCAGCATCTGGACAAAGTGGTTTCAGCTGTTGAATATTTAGATTTATGGATATTATGTCTTTTCCTATTTCTTCTCCTTCCCTCAGTATATACCTCATGAATTCAGAAATATATCTTTGTTTTGCTATGTATCAGATCAGCATTTCTGTTTTCTTATTTTCTGAAACTTCAGTTCTGCTTAATGCTTTACAAAGTATTTTTCTCTTTCAACACTTCTGTCTATTACAGGTCTTTCTGATGAGTTCTGCTTTCCCTCGTTTCCTGGCTTTCTTTAATCATTTGTTCATTGGCGTATCATGCCAATGAAATCGTTCATTGTTCAGGCTTTAGGGGAGTCCTGGTCAGAAACAGTATTTTATCCAGTTATATATACATTGACGTATATAATTAGTAACAGTCTTGATTTGTATCAGTAGTATGTTTTTGAAGTGAATCTTTCCTTAAACCCTGCTCACTGCATTTTGACTCACTTCATGGAGCACTTTAGGAGCAATCTCAACAGAGAATGGCTGCTCAGTGCAGAGGACCAGACTAGAACTAGCTGTTCGAGTTAAAAGCTGCTGGGAATCTATAGTGCAGATGTCAGACCTTCAGTGCTGGCTCTCAGTCTACAGGTGCATTTCTGCTGGTGCACACTATTTCCTAATACAGATGTGGCCTTTTCTGCCTTGATGTCTGTTGCCTACCTGGTCTTCACTTCTCTTTCCCTCATTCCTTCAGTCTCACCAATTTCCATATCTAGTGTTTGATTCACGCACAAACTGAACCCAGGCTCACCCCTGTTCAACTTCCATCCAGCCTTGTTTGCATCAGCGATTTCAACCTACATGCTCTCTCATGGTCTTAAGCTGTGACAGAAACTGATCCCATCTCCACTTTGACCATCACAGCTTCTTGTGTTACTGCCAGGATACTTTTCCTTGTGAAGTAAGTATTTGTTTATTGTCTTTCCCATTCAGAATGTCATTTCTTCCCTTCTGGAGCACTCCACACCGTTGCACCAGTCCAGATACCTTCATACTAATCTATTTTTTTTTTTTAAGCCACTTTTCACTGAGAACACCCATCTCACCATTTCATCAACTGCTGCCTCTGCAACTGTTCACATGTATTTTATATCTGTAGTAGTATCACAGCTGAAATGTAGCAGGATCTCTCTTTGTTGCAGAAAATTCTGAGAAATCTCATTGGAATAGCTTCCTTCTTCAGTAATATATTGTATATTATAACTTCAGCTGTACAGGAATTACTATGTATTTTTGTTCAGTAGCTTGTCCACATTGAAAAACGCCATCTTCTTGCAGTGTGGTTTTTGTATGTACTGAACAATAGTAGACATTGAATATCTGTGTTGAGGAAAGTCCATACACACGTGTATGTATATTAAAATGGTGTTTCTAACAGCTTCAGTGGTAATGTAATTCCAGAAGTTGGATCAGTGCTTAAGAACTAACTTCTTCTAGTATACTGTTAGACTTATTTTAATACAACATTTAACATTATGGAAAAAAAAAGCCTCTTGCAGCTGTTATACTTGCAAACAAATGCTTTTGCATTGAAGCTTGTTTTCTTTAAGCAGCTGGTAAAAGTTCAGCTGATACACGGGAGAAATCTGTAGCCTTTGTGAGCTGCACACACGCTTACAGGATTAGCTAGTATTAGCTGCATTTCCATTTGCTTGTTGTACAAGAGGTACTCTCGATACATTACGCAGCCTTACAGCACTGAATCCCAAGTTTTTTCCAGGTGACTCATTTCTAGCAACAAATTGATTCTGCTGTTTCCTTACCTTCTGTTTATTAATGCCATTTCCTGTCTCTGGTTTGTAAGCTTTACTGGGGCAGGGTTCTTTTTCTGATAAGCAAGCAGTGCTAGCAATATGTGTTCGCTATGCTGCAAGATGCAAAGTGTGACTGTATAAAAGGACACAACTTGAAATTTCTTGGAACGTAGCCTTTATATCTAATTCAGGCAATGAATATTCCTGTAGAACAGGAAGTGAACTCTGTCATCTGAGGAGCGGCTATTCAATGACATCTTGGGGGCTTTTAAAGTGTCTTTTCTATTCTGGTTATATGCTTGAAAATACAAATGCAGAAGTCAGACACACAGAACATGTAGTTTCCATTATTTAACTAAACTAAAACAAGTCAGGTTTTGTTTTTCTTTTTTTTTTTTTTTTGCTAATTGCACAGGAAGAATGCTCAGAAAATACTAAACACAGTAACAAATCAGAGATAAAATAAAAGGAGTCACCTGTCGCCATGAATGTTTTAGCCTCGTGTATAGGATATGTTGCAAGCTGGTTTAGTTTGGTTGTTTTTTAGCAAAATCTGTTCCACCTCCCATTTTCATCTCACAGGTATGTCTATGTGGGTACAGGTGTGTGGAGAGAGGATGTTAAAGGTATGGTAAGCCATTTGTTCAAACTGGCTTTTCAGCAGCATGAAAGGCAATACCAAAAAAATGTCAAAAAGCAAAAATGCCACCTTTGATTTGTGGGGGATGTTTAATTAATACACCTTAAGATTCTTACTTTCAAAACACATGTAAGGAGAAAGGTCATTAACGTAAGAGATGTAAGTAATGTTACTGAACATTAATGAATAAAATAAATGTAGTGTCTTAAAGCTTAGTTAATGCAGTTTTAAAGAAAAAGTTAACTTGAAGTAACAGAATATTGACCTGTAATGATAGCTTGTTCTCCTGGCCATGCTGTGGATGGTATTTGATGGTATTGGAAGACATGATTTGCATAAAAGTGGAGTATTTTTAAAGAGATCGTAGTCATAAAGGCTATCCAAGAGGGATCGGGCATGTTGTGATGGAAGACCTCATGGATATTTGTCTTGAGTTTGTCCTTTGTGAATTTCTTTTGGAGTGTTTTTGGCACTGGAAAATTTGATAAGTATGTTTGCAAGTTTGATGTGTTGCTTCATTCTGTTCTTGGGATTTTGCTTCTGAAGCTACAGTTGCTTTTTTCTTTTAACTTTATGGCATCTGGATTTAGTTACTGGATACTGCCTCACCAAAGGCAAAGGAGGAAGTGCAGGATTTGGAGTAATGCACATGTACTGCTGTAGGAAAATCAAAACATACATGAATTACTGTTTTAATCTTGTCTGCTGAGACAACACACTGTTTTGTAGACCAGATGATTCATAGCTATGCTGATATCTCTGTGGGTTTCTGTGGTTTGATTTATGTCTTAAAAGTTTAATTAAAAAAAATAAATCTGCAAACTGGTGAAGCAGAATTGCAGTAGAAATTCTGTCTGTCCAGACAGACAGAAGCTTTTTCATTGTAGCCTATAGTTAAACAACTCTTGCACAGATCTGTAAATTTTGTTTAAAAATAACATATTTCTCTAGGTTGACCAGTAATTTATATTGTTTGTGTTAGTTTTATTGTTGCACGCTTGCATACATTTGTTCTTGATGTCACTCTTTCTGAGCATTTTTGAGTTGTGTGATAGTTAATTATGACTTCTAGAGTAAACAAGTGACTTGAAGATATTAATATCAATCTTAAAATAATATTTTTATTTTCTTTTCTCTCTTTTTCCCCAAAAATAGATCATGTACTTGAGACAATCCCCAGAAGATGTGTACAGGCTTTTATTGGCTGGAAGTGTTTCCTATCTTCCTTTCAGGTAAATTACAAGTTTTTAAAACAAACTTTCTGTTCCTTGGTGTTTTGAAGAATGTAGCATTTATCAGTTCTAATTAAGGGGAGGGCAGTGCTGAATCTTTAACATGCGACACATTCACTGCCTGAGGTTGAAATGCAGACTGCTGAGCAGGGGTTTTAGCAGCTGGCACTGAAGCGTACTGACAGAAGGTGAAGGAGCCACACTGCTTTGTACACACTCACGTTGAGCTTTTTGATCTGCATTGCCTTTCACATGGCAGTTTTCTTTTGTGCCAGTAGTTGGTAGTTTAATGTATCAAAAGATCTGTCATTCAGCACAAATGGTTTGTAATACTTCTAGCGCTCACATTTTTCCCGCTTGTCAGATGTATGCAGCAACCCACAAATACTGTTTTGTGCATAAAGAATGCTAGCTAGCCTCATATGATTTAGTGTGAAGTGTTTCTTTTTACCAGTGAGGAAATGTGTAAAAACACTAGTTCATGGTTAGTTGACTCTGAGGGAATGTCATCCTAGCTGTTTCAGACCACAGACTTACCTTTGTGGTATATGTTGTGCTGCTTAATGTAGCAAATAAAGTTGATCTGTTGTGCAGAGGAACAACTTCAAAATTTCTTCCGAACAAGTGCTTCTAAAAATTTAACTCAACTAATGTTCCATCGGCTGTCTCAATATGCAGATAGAATGGCCAATAAACTTTTCAGGAGGCAAGGTTACTGTCCAAATATATTGTTATGGGGTGATTAATTCAGTCCTTGCTTGTTTGTGTTTTCTGTCTCCCTTGCCAAGAGATGGGCTTTGGTGATTTGAATTTCTATTACTTCACCCCTTTCTCCACCACAGTATAATAACCTTTCTTGATTTGCATACTTTCATCATCCCGTTTCTCACTTTTAAATTTCTTTTTTATGTTCCCAGAAGAACAAAAGTCCTCCTTAGGAAGACTGTAAGGTGTCTAAATATAATAAAGATGTATGTGAGTGGTGGATATAGTGGCTTTTAATTCAGATTATGTACCCTGGCCAAATTCCCAGACCATCACTTCAGCATCACTACAGAAAGAAATGCAAAGATGTGTTATATAATGAGACTTACTGACAGATGACTTCTGAAGATATGTCCAGCCTCTAGGATGAAGAGTATAATCTGATGAAGTATCTGCAACCCTTACCATTTTCTTCTTGTGTTTACTAGTGCAGTGAAACCTGGTTCAAACAGAGGAATTCAGATTACATTAATAATCAACTGAGATGTTAGTCTCAGTTCTCTTCCTTTAAGATCTTCTTCATCTCTGCAAGGAACAGTACCTTTTCTTGAGTAATAAAAAGTCAGTCAGGTCGTTGCTACTTAGAATCATTACCAATGCAAAAACTTCTGTTAGCAGGATGAAAACAAATGTCTTTTTTCATTTGTAGAATCACAGAACCATAGTGATGTTGGAAGGGGGCCTCTGGAAGTCATATGGTCCAACCTCTCTGCTCAAGCAGGGCCACCTAGAACCTGTTGCCTAGAACCAGATGGCTTTTGAATGTCTCCAAGGGTGGAGACTTGTCAGGGCAACCTGTTCCAGTGCGCAGTCACTCTCAGGGTGAAAAAAATGGTTCCTAATCTTCAGAGGGAACCTCCTATGTCTGGTCCTGGTAGTGGACACCAGTGGAAAGAGTCTGGCTCTGTCTTCTTTGCACTTCAGATATTTTTATATATTGATAAGGTCCTCCCTGAGCCTTCTCTTCTCCAGACTGAACAGCATCACTCTCTCTCAGCATTTCTTTCCTTCTGTATACAATGCTCCAGACCCTCAATCATCTTTGTGGCCCTTTGCTGGACTCTTTTCATTAAGTCCATAGCTCTTCTGCAATGAGGATCCCAGAACTAGGCATAGTGTTCCACGTGTGACCTCACTAGTGCTGAGGAGAGAGGAGAGATCACTGCCTACAGCCTGCTGGCAATACTTTGTCTAATGCAGCCAAGGATACCCTTAGCTTTTGTTGCAGGGCATATTGCTGATCATGTTCCACTGGTTGTCCAGCAGGAGCCCCAGATCATTTTCTGCAAAGCTGTTTTCCAGTTGAGCAGCCCCTGGTCTGTACTGGTGCCTGTGGTTGTTCCTTCCCAGGTGCAGGTCTTTACTCCTTGCTGAACTGTCAAGAGTTCCTCTGGATGGCAGCGCAACTCTCTGGTATGTCAGCCACTCCTCCAGTGGCTGTGTCATCAGCAAACTTGCTGAGGGAATATTCTATCGCATCATCCAGATCATTAATGAAGATGTTGAACAGGGTAAGACCCAGTGTTGACCACTGGAGTACACTGCTATTTACTGGCCTCCAGCTCACTTTGTGCCACTGACCACCACCCTTTGGGTCTAGCCATCCATCCAGTTTCCAGTCCACCTGTCTGCTCAGCCAGCCCACACATACTGGCTTGGCTATGAGGATCTTGAGGAGACATTGTCAAAGGCCTTATTGAAGTTCAGGTAGACAATATCCACCGCTCTTCCCTCATCTTCTGGGCCAGTTATTATATTGTAGAAGTTTATCAAATTCGTCAAGCAAGACTTTGCCTTGGTGAATCCACGCCGACTACTATATATGATTTTTTTGTCCTTAATATGCCTGGAAATGATTTCCAGGATTAGGTGCTCCACCACCTCTCTGGGGATTGCGATAACACTGACTGACCTGTGGTTCCCTGAGGATTCCTTCTTGTCTTTCTTGAAGTTGAGGGTGACATTTGATTTCCTCTGGTCTTCAGGCATTTCTTCCAGTTGACACAATAATCAGAGATTATAGAGAGTGGCCTTGCAATGACATCGACCTCAGCACTCATGAGTGAATCCCACTAGCGCCCATGGACCTAAATAGGTCCTGTTTGCAGAAGTATTCCCTCCCCTGATCCTCTTCCACCAAGAGTACATCATCCTTACTCTAGCTTTTCTCCTTAGGACCCAGGATTCCTGAAGGCTGGTCTTGGTAGTAAAAACTGAGGCAAAGAAGGCATTTAGTACCTCAGCCTTTCCATCCCCTCTGTAATAAGGTCTCCTGTCTCACTGAGCAATAGGCCCACATCTTCCCTAGTCTTCCTTTTGTCTCCAGTGTACTTCATAGAAGCTCTTCATGTTTTCCTTGACATCCCTGGCCAGATTCAATTCCATTTGGGCTTTAGCTTTTCTAACTTCATCCCTGGATGCTCAGACAGTGTCTTTATATTTCTTCCAGGTTACCTGTCCTTGGTTTTGCCCTCTTTATGCTTTCTTTTTCTGTTACAGTTTCACCAGGAGTTCCTTATTCATCCATGCAGGTCTCCTGGTATTTTTGCCTGCACTGTATTTGTTGAGATGAACTGCTCTTAAGCTTGAAGGGGGTGATTCTTGAATATTAACAAGCTTTCTTGGGCCACTCTTCCCTCTAGGGTTTTATTCCATGAGACTCTTTAAAGCAGATCTTTCAAGAGGCCAAAGTCTGCTCTCCTGAAGTCTAGGGTTGTCAGCTTGCTTTTCACCCTTCTCCCTGCCATCAGGATCCTGAACTTCACCATCTCATAGTCACTGCATCTGAGGCTATCTTTGGCTTTCACATCCCCAGTGAGCACTTCCTGGTTGCTGAGTATGAGGTCCAGCAGATCACTGTTCCTCATTAGCTTCCATATAACTTGGAGGAGGAAGTTGCTTATGTCGTGCTGTGTTGTCCCTCCAACAGTCATCAGTGGTTGAAGTTTCCCAGGAGCACCAGGGCCTGTGAATGTGAGGCTGCTCCTGCCTTTCTGCAGAAAATGTAATCCACTTGTTCCTCCTGTTCAGGTGGCCTACCCAAATGGAGTTCTGTTATTTCCTTAGCCTGCTGGTATTTTCCCCTCACCTTCATACTGATTCACTAGAGAGGAAAAGGATACAAACAAATTGTAGAGGGAGCCATCCAGGTTCTTCAGAAATTCTTCCTCCCCTCAGTTGAAATTTGAACATGATGTGTTGCGTACTTTTTAAAACTTTCATGATTGCTGATGAGGGCTGCCTGATCTTAAAAGAAGGTGTTCTGCCAAAGCATAATATTCTTAGATTCAGTTTACATTTATTTTTTGGCTTGACTACTATTCCTGTAAAGTGCTTACTCTGCAGTGCTTATGGAGTCTAATAATGGTCACATACTGAGAACATGCCATCCTTGGAGCCACAGAATTTTTTAAAATGGAGTTTAAAGAAGAGATTTTAATGAAAACCATTTTCTTCTGATATTTAAGCATAAATTACTGTATGCATCTTAAGGAAAGCCTTTTAATGTGTCTACACAAATGTGCGTCTTGACAGTTTAGTAAGAAGATGCTGTTCACATGTGCACAGAGTGCATGTATACAGCATCTTTTTTATGTTAAATGAAGTTTGAAAAAAAAAAATTGCAGTATGTTAAAATTTTGCTTTTTTGAAAGTGTACTTCAGAAGAAAATGTTCCAGGAGTATATGTTAGATTATGATGCTAATGTAGGCATTACCTTTTGCCACAAGGAATTTGCGTTGTCTGTTCTTTTTTGACATGAATGCTGAGACATGCCAGTTTCAGTGTTCATGTCAGAAATTTAGCATGTCAGTTTTAGCAAAACTATGAGTAATCCTACTCTTGGATCATCTGTTAACATAGCTTACTTTAGATGCAAGGTGGGGAAAAAATAACTTGACAATTTTTTTCACTTTAGTAGTAATTGTCTTGAAGCATTTCTAAAAATTTGTTCTAGAGAATTATCTTCAATTGCTTTCACCTGATTTTGGGATAATTTTACTGTTTTGGTTATCATATCTTACAGGGATGCTTCCTTTGGTACTTGCAGTTTTCATCTGACGTTGCTGGACTGTTTTCATGCAGTGAACAAGGTTAGTAAAACAATTTCTTTTCATATTGCAAAGGGTCAACTAAATATTGCCCAGCCGAAAAAGGTGGCTTAGGAAGCTAGGATCAAATTAGAGCTGTGCAGCAGCAGATTTTCTTATTGTTGTCTAGCTTATTATGTATTATGCATTGTAAGAAGACTTCTGGATACAACATCCACAGAAGTTGACCAATGAAGTTTTTGAAAAGGGAATTCTGAGTTTTATTTATATAAACTCTCAGGGCAGTAATTCACACCTCTACAAATTTCCTAGAATTTGTGTGATAGGTTTACTGTATGGCCCCTGGTGTTACATTTTAGGCTGAATATACCCTTTGAAAGTGATTTTCAATTGGTTAGTGATTACTGTTCAGTGATTTGTAGCATGTGCTAATGACTTCAGGTTTTGCTTTAGTAATGTAAATTGAACAAATGTTAGGAGGCAGGCTCTTTTTTTTTAAACTAGAAATTATCATAATCTAGTGTTTTATAATGATACAGTGGTAAAGTGGCATTAAAGGACAGGGGAACTTACATGTATTCTTTTCAGTCTATATGAGTAGTGAAATGGGGAGTTCTGCAGCTCTCCACCCTACTACTGCCTTCCGATATTAGGTTATCTTAGCCAAATACTAGTGTTTTTACTGATCAAGCCAGCTTCCTGCAGATTTATGATTTTCAGCTATTTTGGATGTTTTGACATTGGCTCCTTGTATGCCAAGAGAGGTCAATTGCTATTCTTAGTGCCATTGAACAGCAAGAAAAAGTACAGAAGATTATACACTGAAAGAGAGAGTTTTAAATATCTGGAGATAGGGGATTATCTGTGTTGGTGCCTCCTGACTTAACAAATGGATAAGCTGCCAGTTACCTAATTGTTTGCATTTTTTATATGGTATGAAATATAATGGTTGTGACTAATTACAGAACATCAGTGACCACACTAGTTTCTGCTTAGGACTGTGTGTCTGCAAACAATTTAAAATCAGTGAAGATATTAACACTGTAATGAGAGCGAATAGCATTCATGCACAAATATTTGTAATCCTTGAATGCAGACTTTAGAATGTTCTTGTAATTTCAACAGATCATTTTTGCCAGTTATTTTGCTCTGTTTTGTTCTGTACACCTAGTACTAATAAAAAGACTGGATGCTTCTGTAGTCTGGAATTTTGTAGTGATTTGATGAAAACGTAAAAGAGGATTTGGTTGTCTTCACTACTAGTAAATTGTACAAATCTGTTGTGAACCAACACTAAGTTGATTTTTTTTTCCCAAATAATGGAAAAGTATCTTTGAAAGAGTAGAACAGGTATTAAGGGGCTTTCAGTAATCTGAAAAGGTATTGTCTTTGTTAAAAGATGTATTCTGAATTTTAGGCTTTGCAATATGGTTTCCTGGATTTCAATACATTTGATGTAAATGAATATGAGCATTATGAAGTAAGTGTTTAATATAATTTGTCTGGGTTTTTTGCTATTATTAATGCTAAGATGATTGTTTATAATATGTGTGCTTTTTTTTGTAGTATTAGATCTCATTTCTGCTTTGTCTCTTTAAGCTTTGATTGTTAATAATAGCTTGTGGTCAGAGAGCAAGTACTGAAATGCAGATTTAAGCATAGTCAGTCTCAAACATGAGAGGAAAGAAAACAAAATGGAAATAAACACTTTTTTTTTCTGTTATTCTTAAAGCCCTCGAAGATTATCAGGGAGTGAGAATTTGGCCACCTTTTAAAGTTCATGCATATTCTTGAACAGTCTTGATGAGAAACTTGAGGGCATACAAGTCCCAAGTCTAACTGAATTATGGAGAGCAATTAAAAGTATTTGTGAACACATTGCAAAGGTATAATAACACTCTTTCAGGTAAAGAAGGAAAAAGGGCTAGGAAACTCCAAGCCTACAAAATTCACACTGGGGCATGGGAAACAAACGTGACAATGAAGGACTGCAACTCATGACTCTAGACACAATCTCAGAAATGCAAAGCTGGCAGTTTTCTGTAAAGAGAAAAATTAAGTGCTCGTACAATCTAAAAAACCATTATTTTAATTGTGAACAGAGATAAGGCCAAAGTCATCATTTAGAAATCTATGAAAAATTGATTTGCCTTTCATCTGAAGGGTATCGGTTGTGTTGTCTAAACCTCTAATTTAGAAGCACGAGAACACAGGCAAGAAAAGTGAGGTTGAGAGCATCTGTCATCCTCCTGATGGAACAAAAAGCAGGCAATTAACATAACTTTCTTTGTCAAAAATTGCACATCACTTCTCTCTAGCATGTATTTTGAAACAATAAGGAAAAGCCTGAAAATACAGGGATAATGATAAACCAAGCATTTTCTCTTGACAGAGAGCAGAAAATGGAGATTTTAACTGGATAATACCAAACAAATTCATTGCCTTCAGTGGACCTCATTCAAGAAGTAAAATTGAAAATGGTATGCTTAAAAAAGGAGGTGGGGGACACAAGCCCACTGGTTTCATAGTTGATTGCTATCAGTAAGAAGTTGTTAAAAATTGTTCCTCAAACAGTATGTTTTTTCCCTTGGCTCTTTTTCTTTTATAAAAACCCTGGCAGTAAAATTTTAATGCTTGGTTTAATTGTATCTGATCTAGGTGATTATATTAAAATTCCATTTCTTGTTAGTCTGTTTTTTTATGTTTAACATGAGTTCTGTTTTGAAAGTGTTTTTATCTCTTGTTTTTGAGTCTTTGTTTCTTCAGTTTGAGCCTTACTGTCTTCTTTTCTTTCCCCTTCTTTTTTTCAAATAGGCTATCCCCAGCATGCTCCAGAGGCTTATTTCCCATACTTCAGGAAACATAAGGTCACCACTATAATACGCCTCAACAGAAAACTGTATGATGCCAAACGATTCACAGATGCTGGATTTGAGCATTTTGACCTCTTCTTTTCTGATGGAAGCATACCTAGTGACACTATAGTAAAAACATTTCTAAATATTTGTGAAAATGCTGAAGGTGTTATAGCCGTTCATTGCAAAGGTATAGTGTGAAAACAATTTATGTTACCAGTGATGTTTACAGTTACAGTTCCTGAGGTATTTTGCATTATAATTTCATTCTATCTAGTTGTCAACATCTTTGCCAAACTGCATTTTTTTCATACAGCTTCTCTCCGTGCTTCTGTTCTGCACTTCATCTTCCAATTTTTTTAAGTTCCAGAAAAATCTTTGCAGCTGTTTCCAAGGATGAGACTCTATAAAATGAACTTGCCAATATAAACAGCTCTTTCTGCTAGAAAGTGTTAGCACTCTCAAAGGATGTTTTTGAGCAAGAATTTGAAGCCCTGTCAAGGGTTATAGGTCTTTCTGAAAACATATGGTTAAACATATCTAATCATGAACTTTCGAAAATATCATTGCAGCTTTTTGAGGAATTCTTTGTGAAGTATGAGCATTATTCCAGAGCCACAGAAATCTTTACCCCTTAGAAACCTTTTCTACTAGCTGCACTGGACATTTTCTGGATATCTGTTCCTCCAGAGTTAGGCTGCCAGGGAAGAGATACTCAGAGCATACCCAGTGCAGCTAGTAGAAGGGTACAGTTTTCTGTGATTCGAGAGGAACTATGTTTCCTTTCCCACACCATCTTTAGTAGTCTATCAGACACTTGTTCTACACAAACCTTGCCTCACTAGCTTACCTGATAATGCTGTAATTGAAGGAGAAAGGCCTTTTGTTAACCTATTTACATGGGATGTGCAAAGACTGCATTTTAATTCCTGGATCTGCCATCCATTTGCTGCATGTTTAGCACAATTATACTCTGAACTGGAAGCACTGGTAAAAATAGCATCTTGACTGTTGGGAAGCAAGTACATACTCTCCAGTGAGGTGATAAATTCAGGTGTATCACTTAGTTGATTACACCTGAATATTGAGTATCAGTGGTACAAGTGCTTTGTTTTCATTCATATAAAGGCGTTCTTTGATATTTATCATACCAATAGTGTCTAGTCCGCCTTATGTTACTCAACCTGCTCTTACTCTTGAGAAAGAGTAGAATGCTGTAGGCTGTTCTTAAAGCTGAGCAAGGCATGGAAAGTGTTGTACAGTTGTCTTGGCCATTGGGCTGTTCTGAAGAGTTTACACTGGTGTTGATCAGTTGTTTGTTAAATGAGAGGTGATGTGTGGTTTGACATTTACAGCAAGTGAACAAGGAGAGGAGACACTTGGCTGGAGCTGTCCTTTCCTTCCCATCTTTCCAAAGGTAGATAGAACTACTTTGAGGGCCATTGCAAAGACGCTTCCTCATGCCAGAGTACTTCTTGCCTGTGTCAGCTAGCGTTCAGGCTTGCTTGTTGCAAAATTTGTCTTTTCCTTGGGAACTAAAGTAAGAGATTAGTTAAAGGAGGGTTTGGAAGACCAACTGGTTTCAATGCCATGTATGTTCAATTTGCAAAAAGGTGGTTTGAGAATTTTGGAAAAAAAGCCTGCTGTTTTGTCCCATGCATTAAATACATTCTCATATCCATATACATATTCATAGATAAATAGGTAGGTAAAGCTAGATAGTCCTACAGGTATTTGTAAAGTTACTGGCTTTGGAAGGTTATCTCAAAAAACATGTGAAGGATGTCTTAGTAACCTTTTATATGGAAAATAAAATTCAGAAGCTAAGTTGCACTTACCAAGCTCGGTCAGTAACACATATGTTTTAATAAACTAGACAAGCAACTGTTTGTCCACGTAACAACATCTGTAGCTACAGCACATTGCAGATGAAGATAAGGAGATAAAAGTAGGCATCCTTTTATCTTACACAGCTGGTCTTGGACGAACTGGCACACTTATTGCCTGTTATATTATGAAGCATTATCGCATGACAGCTGCTGAAGCTATTGCCTGGATTAGAATAAATAGACCTGGTTCGGTGATTGGACCACAACAACACTTCTTGAATGAGTAAGTAGATTGACTATATGATTAAAAAAATAGATCTAGATGTCTTCTTTTATTGTACCCTTAATAATCTTTGGTGTTAATTTGTTGTATTTGGGGCTTTTTTTTCCATGTTATGATAGCAAACAGGCAGAACTTTGGACAGAAGGAGATATTTTCCGTGCAAAGTTGAAAGGAAACCGTAAAATTACTGTAACAAGAATTCTGTCAGGAGTAGATGATATTTCAGTTAATGACACAAGAAACAGGAGAACCAACCGAAAGGACATTGAACTGGTAACCATCTGAATATTGTGCTCTTGTAAAAGTTGTAACTGCTTTTGAGAATATCTCAGGTTCTGGACAAGTCTGTGGGTACACTAAAAAAGTTACAGACTTTTCTTCTGTGTGCCCTTTTTGTATCAAGGGATAGGGGGGGGAAAAAGGTGTGGACACCAAGGATGAAAAATAAAATGCAATAGGAACATCCTAATAATGCTTTAGTCTGTAGTAAATAGGTAAATATTAGAACAAAAAAAGTACTCAAGATTTGCAATCAAAACTACTGATTTTTTTTTCCTGATTGTCTGTTACTTCATTGTGTTTAAAGGGAAGGGTTGAAAGGCTTCTCAGTCTTTCTAGTTTCTAAGTAATTGCAACTTCTGTGATACCTTTTGTTGATGCCTTTTGAAAAACAGTGCTGCTGTTTTGAAAAGGTAAGTGAAGGAGGGAAATGCTGTACTTGGGTGAAGATTGTACTGTACAAAAGCAAAGATTTGTTATTATGTTTCCACTTTTAAAGGTAGACGATATTCTCATGCATGTAATTCATGACACCACTTAAATGTTTTACAGCTTTAAAAGCAGCAAACTGGAAAGAACATAATTGTATTTGTGCAAGTGAATTTCCTTTGATTTTATGCTGGCAAACATTCCTGTTGGAGTAATTCTAACTGTTAAGATTTAAGATAAGGCTAATTCTTAAATGTGTAGGTGTCAATGTTCTAATCTTGATTTATCCCTCTTCCCCATCCACTTATCCAGTACAGTGATGAAGATGAAACTAACTGTGTAACACAAGGTGATAAGCTTCGTGCTTTGAAAAGCAGAAGGCAGGCAAAACCTCCAACTGCATCTCCACTAACGTAAGTCAGTTTCTGAATTTATAAATACCAGAAATACTTTTATCCTCGTATTCTACTTCCCTTTGCCTGTAGAAGTTTGTTGCCAAGGTTGCTTTTATTCATTTAAAAGAAGCATGAGATTCACCATTTTTCTTAAGGCTTGGTGAGCACTAAGGAGGCAGGAGAACTTGATTAAGGAACTCTATTACTCATTTCGAGTTTTCTGAGTTGTTTGATTCCAGTAGTCTGGCCTTCACAAGCTCCCATAGTATTAATGAATGCTTTACTTTTAGTTTAATCACAAACATTCGCTTGTCTTTCTTCTGGTAATTTGAAAATGGAAGAATATTAACTCTGTGTGATGGCGTTTGATTGGCTGAAATAAGGTACATACTGTTTTTTGAAATAAAGCCTGCTACTTAAGAAGAAGAGTCAAAAGAATAATTTTTAGCTTCCTTTCATTTACTCTCACTTAGAGAAGAACTTTCCCTAAATCCTGTGGGCTTTGGGATGATGGCTGGTAGATCTGGGCAGCAGAGAGTAGCACTATTTCAGTAAATAAATTCAGGAGTATATTTCTGTCAGGGAACCTGGTATGTTAGCCATGTTATTTTAGACAAGTACTGAAACTCCACCTGTAATAAGAAAGTTTGTAGTCACTTTTGCTTATACAGTAGCTTGTAGCAACTGCAGGTAGAAAAGCTTTCTCTCTGCTGTTAATTAAAGTACAAGACTTGCAGGACTTAACCTGGATTGCATTTGATTTCCAGGAAAGTAATAGTGACCCCTAGCTGTCAGATTTGTGTAAGTAGCACAGCACCAGAGCGACAAACGAAAGGCAGCTTGGCTTTTGTGGTGCTGTCTTTCTGTAAGGGATGGTTCTGCTAGCTGCTGTCCTTTTTTTTTCTTTACAAAAAAACAGTGTCATTAGCGTTTTAGAAGAAGTGAGAGGTATGTAGTAAGAATGTACTGAAAGTAAATGAGTATGTCTTTGGAAACCCTCACACATTGATAGGCGTGAATTCTGCTTTTATTTTGAAAGATTCTCTTTTGTTAGTGCTCATCATTTATGCAGGTAATCCTATAAGAAACAGTAGATTTGGAACACAGCCGATACCCAACTGAGACTAGAAAATGCTCAAAACATATCACCTCAGTTACCTTAAATAGCACAGTAAAAACCAGATGTCTTGTGCATTAGCACCGTGGTTTCCACTTTTAATATTTTTTCATAAAGAATACTTTAAGCCATATAATAAAGGTTGTGAAAGATCTAATTTATGTTCTATAGAAAGAATATAGACTGTGTCATAATCTGTTCAGAGTCATTGTCTTAATATGCAGAAACCCTATCAATTATTAAAATTTGATTCCATTCATGAAGCACTCTGCAACATGACTACTGTAATTAAAACTAGTTTGCTTGTACTTCTGTAGAACCGATCTAGAGCTTATAGTGGTTTCTTTCTAGTGTGCATTGTGGTATGCGGAATTGGAATTTCCGCATTCCTGTTCAGCTGAGTAATTTTAATGGTTTGCAGCTTGTACTGAAATAATTCAGTGAAGAATGAATGTATAACTTTTTACGTTCTTTGCATTACTATTATTAAACCAAAATACTGCTAGGAATATTTAGCTGCTTTACATGAGCCAGAGGTCTTCCCTACTAGAAGAGATGTCAGTCTTTTTCCCTGTTAGTTCAGACTGTTAGAAAGAGTGAATCTTGCAGTGAAATTGGTTAATTTTGCCTAAACAAACAAAAAGAAGCTTCTAAACCCTCTTATGTAGTTTTATTTCGTGGAAAAGGTAAATCAGTCGATCAATCAGTAAATCAAAATAAGAGCACCAGAAGCTGGGACAGTTACTGTCCAGTTTAGAGGCATTGCTTACATTTAAGTTGCAAGGGATTTGTATGTAAGGTTCGTTAATGTTTACTGACATTCTGTGATTGAAATTGATTGTATAAACCCCATATGCTTTGATGAACATGTACTTTGTATATGTTCTAATTAGGAATATTCTGCACCTTTGGCAAAGGGTTATGAATTAGCTTTTGCTCCTTTGACACAGGGCAGTAATGCACCCCAGGATCTGTGTGTTGACATAAATTGTTTGTTCCTACAAACTGATCTGGCTCTGATCTAATGGTTTAGTGTTAAACTGTATGAATGTGAAGTAGGAATTATGAACGCAAGGTGATCAAACTGGGTAAAAGATGGCAGCAAGTAGTCAGAGATGAGACTTTCTTTGGAAAAAGAGCGAGGATTTAAGAAAATTTGCTTTGATTCCAGAAAAACATGGATTGTTAACATTCACAGAAAGTAAGAAAATGGTTGGCAAAGGTTATAGACCGGAAGAACTTGAAACAAGCTGGAATGGATTGATAGCTTGTGCTTTTGAATTTTTGATGGTTGAATTTTTGAATTTTAGATGGTTCCTAGCTATGCTGCTGTCTGCACTGTGTAGCATTGTCATCTGGTGGATTGTGTGTGGCTCCCTTCTGCCCAGCCTGATATTCTGTCTAGATGGTTTAAGAAAATAGTAACCATCAGAACTCCCTGAGAGAGAGCCACTGTGTAAGTGTCCCATTCCATTTCTCTACAATAGCTCACACTCTGTCTAGTATGTCTCATAAATGCATGCTTCCATATCATGTGTCTCACTGGCTTTGTTGCAAGAGTAAATTTCACTGCTCTGGCTTTGTTAAATTTTTGAATATACTATTTGGACTAATGGTGTGATTTTTATGGCTGGCTTGCAATACAGAATGGTGCAGAGCTTTTGTAATTAGGATAATTTATAATTTTGAAGCCTTTCTTTTCTGCGTGCTCCTGCAAATAAGCAAACCTATATAAACAAAACTATATTTGTAAAAAGGAAGAAGTACTGCTTTGTGATCCTATCCTTTGTGTATCACCAGTGGAGATGTTAGCTTTGGTTTTACTTTCAAATTCATGAACTTGCAGAGGAGCTTAGTTTCCCAAAGGATCGTTTTACTCATGTGAAATGACAGGAATTGGAATTTGTTAGAAATGTCAGTAGGTCTTTGTTTTTATGAGGTAGGTTGGAATATTAAGTCAAGACTCACTTGTTTACCCAGCCAGTCTGGTTTCTTCTTCTCATTTTTTTTTTTTTTAGAGCTTTATAAGACTAGTTCAACCTTTTCTTTCTATTACTTGGAATGAGGACATGAGTAAAGCATTGAAAACATACTAGTTCCTTGAGTAACAGTTTTCAGTCTTTCTCCACTCTGATTTTGTCAGAGTGGGTGCTGTGATTGCTGTGCATCAATTTCATTTAAAAGGTGCAATTTATTCATCAAATAACTTCCGTCTTTTTGGCCAAATGAAATTTCACCAGCAGGGAGAACTGCCAGGAAATGCAAACAGAAACATTTTGCTTGCAACCCTGTCTCCCTGGGGCTGCTCCATCACCACTGCCTTCGAGGCGAAATGTTTACTTTGCATGAATGCTTGAAACTTTGGTGGTCTCAGAGGGGCAAAAAAGGTCAGAAAAATTGTTTTACACCTTTCTTTCTAAGTAAGTTTACATTTACTTTCTAAGTAAGAAAAAGCATTCTCTCCTGGCAGAACATTAAGGTTGAGATTTTCTATCCTTCTTAACCTTGGTCTTGCAGCTTTTCGTCTTCACTTTTAAAAATAATTTCTTCCTGCTGAAACAAGTGACCTAGTAACTAAAGAATGAGAACCGAGGCACTTATGAACAACTTAGTTATCTTGTTAGCCTTAGCTGAGGTTATCTTAATCTAGTATTTTGGAGAAAAAAAAAAGAACTAAATATCACTTTACCTTTTTTTTTCAGCCCCCTTCGGTACATAACTTTATGGAAGAACATAGTTAATTGAGATTCTTGTTTTTAGAGTTTTACATCAAACATAGCAGTATTACTTGTTTCAGTGTTTTACAGAAATCAGACATCAGATTTCTAAACACAGACTAAAAAGCTAAACTTAAAACACAGGTTTAAAAAATGAAATAATCTGTCCTTTGTTTTCCTGTACTGTAAGATCAATTTCACTCAACTGTCATCCTTTCTTTGTCTTATGGTTTCTGTATTGTATGAAAACTCCCTTGCTAGAGGGAAGGAGGAAAGACTGTTTGATGTTGGTAAATGTGTCATGATGCAAGCAATTGGGTGTTGCTGCCTCATATCCAGGATTCACAATCACACAATATTGGTTTACATCCAGGAAAAGAAAAAGCTTCAGGTTTTTTTAAAAGCTGGACTAGCTGTCTCTCCAGTTTATAGCTAGTGTCTCTTGTGTGCAAGAGATCAAATTATCAGTTAGGATGATGTCATATTTCATTGAGTTAGAAAACCTTTGTGTATGTCAGATGGGCTTTCTGCTGGTGTTTCTGGAAGTTGGTTGTTGTCATGTACAGCACGAAATGCTATTTTACATGAAAACATGAGTTACAAAGCAGTAAGGTAGATGTTTGGGATTTTTTCTTTGTTTATGCTGAGATTTTGGAAGGTAGTTTCTTATCTTAAACATGTATGCAGGAGGATTCTAGGAAGAGACCTGATAGCACTTTTGCTGCTCCTAAGCTGACAGTTGTCTGGCCCAAAGACCGCTCTGGATGTTTATTTTAACATGTCATACAATGGTGTAAATGGGACCTTGACTGTTTTTCTTGAGGTGCCTTGGAAGTCTAGATTTTAGTCTGATTTAAGTGTCTGTTTGTTCATTCAGTAAATGTTTTGTTCATAGGGATTTCTATTAATCTTTACTCTTGGGTAGCTGTGTGAAGTTATTTATGGCTGAGAAGTAAAAATGATATATTGATGGAACAGGAGATGATGTTAAATGTTCTACCATGCTAACAGCTGTTTCTGATCTGATCCCACAAGCCACTTCCTTCTCTCCCTACCCTTTGGGTAAATGCAGCAATCTTACAAGGATGGTGTTGTGGTTAGTTTGGTTTTAAGGTGCGTTATATATGATGACAGTCTTTATAAGTCATGTTCCTATTTAGAACCTCTTCTCTTTTTTTGCCTTTTGAATAGATGAAATTAAATTCTATGGGAAGTAAGGATTTACCTATTATATGTTGAAAAGATGAAAATTTAACTGTGTGATGGTTTGGCCCAGGCCTTTTGCCTGGTAACGAGCTTGTAAACAGAGAAGTGGTCATGTTCCCAGTATTCCATGCGATTTTTACATAACTCAGAGTATAAATAAGAAGGGCAGAAGTTTTCTCTCTCTCTTCCTTCTGGTGGACCTGAGGACACAGGTTCTCTGCTATCGGTCTTGCCTGGGGGGGGCGGGGAGTGAGACCTTGTAGACCTTGGAAGCGGCGGTTCCTGAATTTTGAGAGGAGTCATGAGATTTGTTTCTTTAAGCCTACACGTCTGTTTTGGTTTTTTCCTCTTTGTTTTTTGTCCCTTCTTCCCTTTCCCTTTCCC
>VWZX01008521.1:5172-28378 GCA_013399015.1 Galbula dea | reverse complement strand
GGACTAGATGATCTTTCAAGGTCCCTTCCAACTTCTAATGTTCTGTGATTGAATCCTGCTGTGGCAGGGGGGTTGGACTAGATCATCTTTCGAGGTCCCTTCCAACTCCTAATATTCCGTGATCCTGTGATCCTGTGATCCTGTGATAAGTAAGCAAGTAAATAAATCTGATTATTTGATTAATGTACTGCAAATAACTATTTTGCAACAATATCCTAGTTTTGAAGTTAACTGGTAATCACAGAAACACCTCTAAAGCCTTGTCATACAGAATTCTAATTAATTAAATAATGCGTTGAGTTCACAACCAGAAATATTGTGTCAATAATTCTTTTTTGCCTTGGTTCTGAAATGTTTAATCAAAATGATTAAAAAAAAAGGCAAACTAAGAAATCACTGTATAGTGCTTTCTTGAGTCATAATTACATAGGAATAAATCTCCTTCTCAGCTCAGCAGAAAAGTCATCTACTGTGAATTCAGTAAGTAATCTACAGAAGTAATCTTCTGTGAATTCATCTTCACAAACAACTTGCAATCATATTCAAGTCATTCCTCAGAGAAGAAGGTCCAAATCCAAAGTATGACAGCCAAAGCATGGGGACCAAGTCCTACATCAGTCTATGAGGAATCTTAACAAAACCAGTTGGTTAGGAAGATCTTTTCAGTGTTTAAGTCATCTGCATGCTTCAGTTTTACAGATCAAATCTGAAGGAGTCCCAGTCTGCAAAACAAGTTGAGCATCCACCTTCTGGACACAGACCTCTCTGAAATGTCTCAAGTTAGGTCTTCACACAAGAGTTTTAAAAAGCTTGGTTATAAAAGTTTACAGTTGTGCTAGACCTAGCTGCAACACACTTTTACAGGGCAAGAAGAGTTTTTTCCTCTATTTATTGCCTATGGCTTGCTCCCGGTCATGCAGTCTCCTGCTGTCACTGACCACACACATCCTGTCTTTACCAGCTAAAATTCATTTTTAGGAGCATGTTGAGTGAATGGTTTAGAAAGTGGCCCAAATTAAAGTATTGTTAGAAGGACGTCTGGGCTAAGTCAGTCTCATATTTGTCTCCCAGCACAAATAAGTTTTGAGTTTCCCATTTTCTTTCAGTGCATTTTGCAATACTCCCTTTAACTGGTAATTGCCTACATTTCTTTTTATGCCATTGCCAATTTTGCTGTGTTTCCTGCTGCAGATCAAACAGAATTCTCCTAGATTTAGCAGACTTGTCAAAATAAACACATCATATATTCTATCTATCACTTTGTTTAACATGAATATTAGTCAATTTATATTCAGGGTACATAATGACCAAGGAAAAAGTCTATAACGCATAACATAAGGAAGTACAATTGCATTCCTGAAGTAGTTAACACCATTACTCGTTAGCTGAAAACCACGATAGAGTTAAATTTGAAGCCTGAAAATTTTTCTCAGTTACAACGATTAGTCTCAACCTATGGGATCCTTTGAGTGAATAACTTACATCATGCCATAATATATTTCCTAATACTATGTGGCAGTGACCCAAACAAATCCAGTGGCCTGTTTTTAGGAAGTTAAAACTGCCATATTTTCACTACAAAGCAGAATGTATAACTTCTCATTGCCATTAAATCCAGTTGCCTCTGTCCTCCATAACACAAATGAAGCATAGTAGAGAATCCCCCTCATCAATAATTTTATGCACTTTCTTAAGAGAATAGTAATTAACAACTATATATCTAAGGAATCAGTAATAGATCATTGTGCAATTTGTGTAAGTATCATTTGATGTGGATGGAATTTGCCGATGTGAGCCAGCCCATGGTGTTATTTAATATGCACAATGTGTTCTTACACAATACATAGACAACGTGTTTCCTCTCTGCCCAGAGGTGAATTTCATTTGCATAACTCTCTTGGAATACAAAAGCTTACTTTCTTGAGCTCATGTTCTAGGCACACAAATGAAAAGAGTTTAAAGCCATATCCATGTAATACAGAAGTTATAAAACTATGCATTAGTTCAGTGTTCTGTATTAAGGTAACCCTTAAATAATTACATAACTACACTAATGATATTACTGAACTAATTACATAAGTAATATATTGCCATAAGTATATAACAATAGTATGACTATTGTAAGTCCATTAATTACAGATATGTAGAAAATCAACTAGAATTTACTGCAAGAGTATACAAGCCTAAATCAAAATGGGACTGCGAAAGGAGCAAATTGGAAAAAAACACTCAGGATCTTGATATGAGCACTTCTTAAAAGAATTCTTGGAACTCATCTTCTCCGAGGTCTGTATCTCCTAAGCATTGAACACCTCATTGTGGGAACATAATATTGGTGGCTAGAAAGATTGTAAACTCACCTTTGCCGGTCAGGGAAGAATCCTGCTCTGGCAGCGGTGTTGGACTAGATGATCTTTCGAGATCCCTTTCAGCCCCTGACATTCTGTGATTCTGTGACTGTGAGTTTGAGAGACTGAAACAACTGTGCAGAATACCCTGTTGGAAGCATATGAGAAAGCAGGTGTCTGTTGAAGAGTGTGTGACTGCATATGCTGAATCACAGAATCAGAGAATTATGGTATGTCATTATAGGCCACAAAGGCCAGGCTCCTGCAGGAGAGAAACTAGACAAAGCAGAGGTCAGTTTCTCACAAGAAAGATGTTAGATAGCCTGAGAGAGAAAGTGGGAGTCAGATAGCAGCTGCATACAGAGGCCTTGACACCATACACAGTCTTAGCATGCTATCCTTTCCACAGTTCACAGTGTCAGTCTTATCGTATTCACATGTCTTTCTAGTGTACTGGTTTTATCACATTTATGGTGGTTGTTTTTATCTATTAAGTGTTACTTGTTAATTGGTCAGTACCCTTTGTATATGAAAGTGTCACTTGCTAATTCATCAGTATACTTTGTGTATGAAGGTGTTACTTACAAATTGGTTAGTGCCCTTTCTCTATGAAAATCATTGGTCATTATCCTTTCTGTAAAAGTATGAATTCTAACTTACAGAACAATAAAATGATTCTGATTGCCATCAGCAACTGAGTTCCATGCCCTAATAGGCCACACAGAATGTTAGGATTTGGAAGGGACCTAGAGGGAAGATAACAGATAATAGAAATTCTGAAGATTCCTTTATCAACTTAAATCGAAGCAATTTAAGAAAAATATTTTGAGTAGAATATAACTCTCCAGTCCATGCACTTTGTATGTCCTTTGCCATTTTTGATTCATAATGGTTACACTCCTCATATCTTTCAAGTAGTTAAAACACACTTTCACTTCCCTCGGTCACTTAGTTCCATCTGCAGTGTCCAGGAAGACAATGGCTGTCCCAGAAAGACAGCTGATGACAGCAGACAATTGAAGCCCAAAGATGCAGGCCTTGCAGTCTCAGATACAGATGCCCACCTTCACGCACTGGTAACTACTCATCACTGCAGAGTCTACATTCCTTTTCATTCACAAGCCGCCAGGTCTGCTAGAGGGTCAAGGGTTATTGAACAGTAGTAAATCATCCTGATAACTCTGGATGGCTTTGGTTCCATCCTGATGCTCATAAAGACAGTATAGCAGATAGACTAAAATAGACTAATGTCCAGTTACACTATGACATTGTTTTATCATATCTTACCAGTCAGAAAGGAAAATCCAAAGACTCATGTTTGAAATGTAAAGTTATATTAACATCTGTTTAGATATTTATGTAGGTACAGAATAGTAGAATATCTTAGGGATACCATACCTCCACACTTGAACTCTGAATGTTTTCTACATTGGTGAGTGTGACACAGTGCATAAGATCTCTATATAAGAATAGTTCATATCAAGGGGATGAGGCATAGATGAAATACTGGTAGCTTGTTAAAACAGGCAGAACCATGAGCAAGTAGAGACATATTTCTTATGCAGCAAAAAAAACAGCTGTAGATTTACTGTAGCTCTACTCCAGCACACATTCTTCCCCTTCCAAGTTACTCACCAATTGCCATACATGCCACACAGACATGGTTCTTGTGCCATTTCGATATTCATTTAAAGATAATACTGACTGTATGTAACTGATCCACTTTCTTTATTCTGTCTATTCTAAATAATTCAAATTTGTGCTATGACAAAGATGGTATCATTAGTTATTAATCAGGTGCAATAGACTCATTTTTTTTCACTGTTGCTCCAGTTTTATACCACAACAGAAACCATGAAACCAGTGGAACTCCAATAGCATAAAACTGTGGAAACCTGAATGAAACCTCCCCCCTAGACCAGTCCAAATTTATGAAAATGATAATGATTGCTCTGGCGTCACTCAGAGGAGAATGAGTTTCGGTTGCTTCTATTAAAAGTAACATTTCCACCTGCAAATCTGTATTCCCATTAAAAGTCATATAATAATATAATCACTATATTTATTTTACCTCAGCACTAACAAACACGCAGATTTCTGCAGTGCAGCTATATTTAGTTTTGAAGTTGAATATAGTGCATGTAAAAACCTCTGACTTCACCCCAAAAGAAGTCTACATCTAAATTTCGACTGGGACATAAGACTTTGGAAACATGTTTTCCCCATTCATTTGAAAATGACTTTCAGGAAGAGACTATGCACCATTCCTACAATGGATACCTGTCACCAGTAATTGTCTGCAATTTAGATAAGCATGTAATGCTGATTCTCCCCAAATTTAGTAAAACACTTTTGCAACTAAAATCAGTAGATATCCCATTTCAGAAGGAGAGCTTTCCAGGTAGGAGTGAAGAATTACTTCCCTTTTTTTCTCTGTAAATCACAGCAGTAGCAGACTTCACTTAATTTCTGTTAGCTCAGTTAGCTGCCTCAGAAAAAATACACTTGCCTTGCTATGCACTTTTCAGATAAGATTCCTGACTTAAAGCCAAGGAAGATGTCATTTTAGGTATCCTGCAAGATGACAGACACCCTAACCTATCAGTGCAGGTCATTTGGAAAGAAAAAAAAAAGAAGTCTCTTTATCTTAAAGAGGAAGATTAATTCCCTATAGCAACACCAATTCAGAGCCAAATGTTTTGCAGAATTTGCCAAAGACAGAAGAATACAATATACAGGCATATGCTATTATGTTACTTAAAGAGACGCTAATCCTTGTTCTTACTAAGCATCCTCAAAAGTCCTCTGAAGTTAAATAGAATATTCCTATGGTCTTTTCCCTTCTTGGCTTCATGGATATCACTACTGAATGTATCAACATGTCAGACAACATGTTAAAATCCTACTGTAGATAACACTTATGTAGTTTTGTCATTAAAATTACAAAAGCTAAGTCCTAAAAGGTGAAGAGATTAATGTAGTTTATTTAAGATATCAGTGTATTCCTTTCCTTTACTTTTCCTAATGATCTTTCTGAGATTATTGCTATGTCTCTTAAGCATGCTTAATGTTTAACAAAGTAGCCTTCTGGAACTTTAGGGTCTTTGTTTTCCTCCACCACTGTTTGAAGTGATAAAACGAATTCAGATTTTCTCCTCCTTGATTCTGCAGGACTTGACAGAATTTTCAAAGAGGAGTTTTGACTTGAGAGGGCATTGCTGAAATGCTGCCAAAGACATCTTTGCACCCAAATGACAATTCAAGCTTTGGGATAAACAATTATTAACAAAACAGAAACTAAGAAGAATTCAAAATTTTGATTAAAAAATGCAGTCTGTTCTTGGCTGCCCAACAGTCAGTCATTTCTTTCTTTCAAAACCATTACTTCAGTTCTTCCGTCACTGCTTATTCTTACATTGCATAAATCATTAATGTATGAAGGAAAAGCAATCTTCTGAGATAACATCTTCAGGCATGCATTTTGCATAACAGGGAAGCATTAATGGACATAACTCTGTTTTTCTGGTTTGTTTCTAATATTTTCATGAAAGGAAAATATTACAAACTATTTACAGGCACACGAGGTACTTGTCTGAAACAAAAATCCAGAATAAAACTTAGTTTTAATAATATTAATATTTGTAAAAGTGATTGTTTACACATAGGGTTTTCAGCAGTCTTCTTCCACTGGACCACAGCTAGATTTGTAGTAACAAAATAACATGCAAAATCTTTGCAGGAACCCTCCTAATTTCCTTAGGTAACCAAACACTAAGAAGACCATACAGATTAGCTTTTTGCAGGGAATGTTATTCATCAGCCTTGACATCTAAGCTAGGACACAAAAAAAGCTCTCTGGACTTGAGATATAAGAACAAGAGAGGATGTAAAAGTACAAAATGCCATCACCAAAACCATAACTGTTACAAATCCTATGTTAACTGCCATCCCTCTATATGACTACATTTAAGATATAAAAAAATGGAAGTACTGATATCAATGAACTCAGAAAAAAAACCTAGGTAGGAAGGATAACAGAATCACAGAATGTTGGGAGTTGGGAGGGACCTCGAAAGATCACATAGTCCAAGCCCCCTGCCACAGCAGGATTCCCTAGACCAGGTCACAAAGAAGCAAGTCCAGAAGGGTTTTGAATCTCTCCAGAGAAAGAGGCTCCACAACCTCTCTGGGTAGTCTGTTCCAGTGCTCTGGCACCTGAACTGGGAAAAATATTTTTTTCTTGCATTCACATGGAATCTCCTATGCTTCGGCTTACAACCATTGCCCCTTGTCCTGTCACTGGGCTTCACTGAGTAGAGCCTGACCCCATCCTCCTGACACCCACCCTTCACATACTTACAAGCATAAATGAGGTCATCCCTTAGTCTCCTCTTCTCCAAGCTAAAGAGACCCAGCTTCCTCAGCCTTTCCTCAGAAGGAGGATGTTCCACACCCTTCATCATCTTTGTGGCTCTATGATGGACTCTTTCAAGCAGCTCCCTACCCTCTTCAACTGAGGGGCCCAGAGCTGGACACAATATTGCAGATGCGGCCTCACCAGGGTATAGTAAAGGGGGAGAAAAACCTCTCTTGACCTCCTAACCACACCCCTTCTAATACATCCCAGAATCCCATTGGCCCTCCTGGCAACAAGAACACGTTGCTGGCTCATGGTCATCCTTCCATCCACCAGGACCCCCAGATGCCTTTCCCCTTCACTGCTCTCCAACAGCTCAACCCCCAATCTATACTCACACATGGGGTTGGTCTTTCCCAGGTGCAAGACTCGACACTTAGCCTTGTTGAATCATTAGATTTCTCCCTCTCTCGCCCAACTCTCCAGCCTGTCTAAGTCTTGCTAAATGGCAGCACAACCCCCTGGTGTGTCAGCCACTCCACCCAGTTTAGAGTCATCAGCAAACTTGTTGACAGCACACTCTGTTCCCTCATCCAGGTCGTTAATGAACAGATTGAAAAGTACTGGTGCCAGTACTGACCCCTGAGGGACTCCACTAGACACAGGCCTCCAACTAGACTCCATTCCATTGATGACTTCTGTCCTTAAACCAGTTCATAATCCACCTCACTACCCAATCAGCCAGACCACACTTGCTCAGTTTAGCTGCAAGGATGTTGTGGGAAACAGTGTCAAACGCTTTACTGAAATCAAGACAAACTACATCCACTGCTCTACCATCATCTATCCACCCGGTTGTGTCCTCATCAAAGGCTATCTGGTTAGTCAAACATGACTTCCTCTTGGTAAACCCTTCCTGACTGCTTCTAATGACCCCCTTATCCTTGATAAGCCTAGAGACAAGAGTCGAGGATGAGTTCCAGAAATGGAGGTGAGGCTGAGCATTCTATAGTTACCCAGCTCCTCCTTATTGCCCTTTTTGAAGACTGGAGTGACATTTGCCTTCCTCCAATCCCCAGGCTCCTGTCCTGTCCCCCAGGACTTACTAAAGATGATGGAGAGTGGCCTGGCAATGACTTCTGTCAGTTCCCTCAACACCCTCAGCTGCATCCCATCAGGACCCATGGATTTATAGATGTCCAGATGAGTTAACGGCTCCCTAACTAGTACTCCTCATCTAAGGAAAACTCCTGAATTATTCTAACTTCATGTGGGGACTCAGGGGTCTGAGGCTTCTGAGGACAGGCTCTAACAGTATAGACAGAGACAAAGAAGACATTGAGTAACTCCACCTTCTCTGTATCATCTGTCACCAAGTCACCCACCTCATTCAGCAGTGGGCCTATATTGCCCCTAGTATTAGTTTTTCCTGCAATGTATTTGAAGAGGCCCTTCCTATTGTCCTTGACCTCCCTTGTAGGGTTTTATTCCAGAGGCCTTAGCTTTCCTAATTGTCTCCCTACATCCGCTGACAACAGTCTTGTACTTTTCCCATGTGGCCAGCCCCTTCCCGTGCTTTCATGACCTTTAGACTGTCTTTTTCCATTTGAGTTTGTCCAGCAGTTCCCTACTTAACCATGCAGGTCTCCTAGCTCCGTTCCTCGATTATCTGTCATTCTTGCACAGGCTGACCAATTGAGCAAAAGGTGGTCTAACTCAGACGCCAACTTTTAAATCACCGAGTTTAAAAAGAAAGGATATGGAAGAAGACCAATGAGATCATTCAGAAATGTTTTGTTTGAATCTGTCTTGACAACAGTTGTTGCAAAATCACAGAATCACAGAATATCCTGAGTTGTAAGGGACCCACAAGGATCAAGTCCAACTCATATTTAACATTGAATCTGAATTTCCCCTGTCACAGCTTCATGCCCTTCCCCTGGGTCCTGTCCTTGGTCCCCAGAGAGAAGAGGTCAGCACCCACACCTCCCTCTCTGGTGAGGAAGTTATAAACTGCAATGAGGTCCCCCCTCAGTCTCCTCTTCTCCAAGCTGAACGGACAAGTGATTTCAGCCTTTCCTCATAAGTCTTCCCCTCCATACCCTTTATCATCTTTGTGGCCCTCCTCTGGATGCTGTACAACAATTCATGTCCCTTCTGTATTGCGGTGCCCAAAACTGCACACAGTACTCCAGGTGAAGCTGCACCAACGTGAAGTTTCACAAATAAAAGCTCTTTTTTTCAAGAGGTGGTGTTTAGAGAATGTAATCCTACAGAAGTTACATGTTCTTAGCTGGCATCTGGCTAGCTGCAAACACAGTCTTCTCTCCATTTGCTAGCTAAGTTTTTCTGCTGAAGGAAGCCTCTGTTTCCATGTGTCTCAGTGAATGTCACGGCATCTGGGAAGAAATTATTTTCTTCTTTGGAGCAGAAGGTAGAAAACAATTCTCAAGAATTAACTCTGCTTTGGTTGGACACTTTCTGACAGTGCCTTAAAATTAGTCACTTACCTTTCTGTGTGTCCTTTTTATATGATGTGTTGGAATACGTGTCCCCTATCTATTGCTTGATTCAGAGACTGGCACCATTTCCTTTGCTTAACACCAGTAAGTGAAATCCTCTGAAAGCCATGACTGCCCCTCTTGCAGTGGAATATACTTATTAGTAAGAAGATTTGTTTCTATTACTGCAACTTCAAGGTAGCATGAATTCCTGATGACGGATGCAAACTCCTTTCATTTCAGAGTAAGGTTGAATGTGAAGTACAGAAACAGTTCTTTAGCAGGACTGCATACATACTTTGAACAGCATTTCCTGTAGAAAAGCCAAATACTACCCGCATGCCTCACTGAGGCTTACAGACCTACTGTATAGCAAAATACAATGCCATTTGTACTGAGATTAAACCAGCTATTTATTCCCAATAGCTGCATGTTTAACAGCCATGGCACAGTGCTTGTATTTATTTGCACTTGGGGAGTACAGAATTCAAACCAGTTTACTTCCTTCCTGTCTGCCTGGTCTTCTCATGTGCAGTTCTCTGTTGGGCTGCTGCCCAAGAAGTCCTTAGTTAATTGAATATAATTATTCTGCATCCTGCTTTCAAATGCTAATGCAATTTCACCTCTCTTTGTAATACAATACAGATGAAAGCCCCAACTGTTGTCTGGTACATGTAATTCTTTCCCCCTCAATACATTCACCTCCATAATAATCCAGCAGTTCACTGGGTGTTGTTGATCTTTAAGTATAATGTGCAATGACGAGTAAATTACTAATGAAAGGTAGTTAAAAGTATTCTCTTGAAACATAGATCGTTCTTCACTGAAAGATGAATTTTATGAGCATTCAGGACTACTCTTTCTGTTGTTACTCATTAATAAATTAAAAAGGTAGTCAATTAACATGTTTATCTTCACCTGAGATTGACAAGCTGTAGAAAGCAGGGAGACAACGGAGGATGCTTTTTCAGTGAAAGAGAGTCCTCAACTATAAATAAATGTCTGTCAACACAGAGGCAGCTCTTAATCAGTTTGGAACATCTAGACGGCCAGTTAGTGTTGCACTGCCTCCGAAGAGGTCTTCTGTGTCATTTTAAGAGTCAGGGTGCGGGTTTTGTTTTGGGTTTCCTTTGGTTTGGTTTGGGGTTTGTTTTTTGTTTTGGTTTTTTTTTAACCAGACTGGAAGACTTGTTTCAACTTAAACACTTAAAATAATTAGTTAAGGTGCTTTGCAAGTTAATGTTAAAAATTCTCTACATATAAATTAACAGATATGGTCAGAGAACTTTTCTTTTGTTTTTTTACCCTGAGGAAAGATTATTGAAATTATTTTTCTGATATGAGATAATCAACAAAAATTTCACATTTTTTCATGGAGCAATTTTTCAGCTGTGTTTTTAGGGCCCCTGAAAGGCTTCCTTTAAAGAACAGTCTTTTCAAATTTCATTTGGAAATAGAAAAGTTATTTTTCAATACTGTTTTCCATAAAAATATTCTTCAGGATGTTGTAACACTTTTGGTAAAGCTTGACTTTGAAAAAACATTGTGATTCATAGAAAAATTGTTTTAAGTGAAATATTGTGATCAGTTTTGGCAATTATTCACAGATACTAGACAGTATATAAATTATTCTTTCAGATAGTCTGTTGTGAAGTATACTGGGAAAGATCTTTACTTAAAAATGCGTATGCAAGCAATTCCTAACACCAACAGAAATTTAAGAGCTACTGACAAATGCACCTAATTCAAGACTTTGGGGAATACGTGGGAAACACTTCTACTAATTTAGAATGTTATAACATCTTAAAGATTTTTTTTTCAGTAATTTCGAACATTCTTGTAAATGTTAATGTAAACTTTACTGAAACAGTTCAGTACAGGGTGGGTAGGTCTCAGGTAAAATGTTTAATTTTAAGCATGTAAGTGTTATAAGGATAAGCTTTTGTTTATGGGTTCTTCAGGATCAGGGTCTAAACAATGGAAAATATTATATGGAGAATTTGCTCTGGCAAATCCAGATGTGCTGCTTCATCTCCAAACTCTCAACTCACAATTCGATATATTAGCTTACATCACTAACTAAAGAGTGTAAGTAAATTAAGACAGCAGAACATCAATGTCACGTGCATGTCTCCCAGTCTGTTTGTCCTCCAAGAAGTAAGTAGCCCCAAAAAAGGCTGTAATGGACAGCCAGAAAAAGGGAAACTCCTACCTTCACAGAATCACAGAATCATAGCAGTTGTTTCCTCAGTTGTCACAGGGAAATTTCTGTGGGGTGGCCACAAGAGCCAACATACACCCTAAGTGACATATAATCTAGAATTTATTTACTTAGCAAGATGGGCATGGTGGGTCAATAATGGCTTCTTCTCTAAGGCTTCTCTCTTATGAAGTACACATGTCCTGTCCCTCTGGGCAAGTTCAGACTGCGAGCAGGACACTCCCACTGCTTGACTGGACAGTTCCTGGCTGGCCACCCAGCCCTTGCATGAAACTCTTTCACCTCCCTTAGCCTTACATGTAGTGTTGGATGTTGATGGAGGTTTCTCCCTCAGTCATGGCCTACTGTCATAGGTGTTTCTTACTTGATATAGCAGATATGGGGTATGCTACCAATGACCTCAATAGTGATACAACCCCAGGCCACTCTGTTTGACTTCCTCCAGTCAGACAGGGTTTTTTTAATTCTCTGATATTCCACTTCAAATGTTAGTACTTGACTGTGAAGTTATCAGCATTTGCCTAACAAAGTTCATCTATAGCTTCTCTTTCCTGCCTCATATCAGGTTATTTTAGTCTGATAAAGGAAAGAAGTCATCAAGGTCTCACTCCTCTGAACATTGCCTTGGCATAGACTTCACAACATGGCAGCTGGTTCAGGGGGTAATCTGGGGAAGGACAGATAAAAATGGTCTTTCAGTATAATTCCAGATAGAATGAAATAACAGTGCTACTGCTTAGATAATATTCAGCTCTTCCACTTTCTGCCTAAAAGGAAAAAAAAAAGTATTCTTTTTTGGTTTGAAAATCTACAGTTAAAGGGTGTGAATTCAACTTTAAACTTCTATTATACCTTGTGTGTCTTTACAAGTAACTTTAATAGGAAATGAAAAATATGTTCCTAACACATCCTTACATAGTTTCTGTGAAAAAACAGGAAAAAGCTGTGGCTTCTATAATGATTATGACAGGCACTCAGAGCAGACAGAGAAAAAAAGTTTGTAAACGTCTTCCAGTTATTTTATTTGACTGGTTAGTTTCCTGAGTATCACAGTATGTCTGTGGTGTTATAAAGCTCTACCACTTTTATTACTTCATAGGCATATAGCCTGGCTTCTAGCCTTACTTCTAAAGAGAACACCAAGCAAAATCATAAAGTACTTTAAAACATTTATATCTCTTCCTGCCAATAGAACCAAACCCATCCTTTTCGTTTGAATGAGAAATGAATGAATGATAGAATGGCTCAGGTTTGGAAGGGACCTTAAAGATCATCTAGTTCCAACCCCCCCACCATGGGCAGGGATGCCAATCGCTAGACCAGATTGCCCAGGGCCACATCCAGCCTGGCCTTAAACACTGCCAGGGATGGGGCATCCACAACCTCTCTAGGCAACCTGTTCCAGTGCCTAACCACCCTCCTGGTAAAGAAATTCCTCCTAATCTCTAACCTAAATTTCCCCTCCTTTAGCTTGTAACCATTTCCCCTTGTCTTATCACAATTTGAGAACCTAAAGTGTCTCTCCCCTTCTATCCTATAGTCCCCCTTTAGGTACTGGAAGGCAGCTATGAGATCCCCTCAAAGCCTTCTATTTTTAAGGCTGAACAACCCCAACTGTTTCAGCCTTTCCTCGTAGGGGAGGTCCTCCAGTCCTTTAAACATCTTTGTGGNTTTCTCCCCTCTGGCGTATCAATCACACCACTCAGCTTTGTGTCATCTGCAAACTTGCTGAGGGTGCACTTGATACCCATGTCCAGGTCACTAATGAAGATGTTGAAGAGCACCGGTCCCAAGACAGAGCCCTGAGGGACACCACTCGTCACTGCTCTCCACCCAGACAAAGAGCCATTAACCACAACTCTCTGATAGCTTTTCACTTGGTCATTATTCGTAAGTGCTAATTTCTTCTTATTCTGGGAGACAGCACTCAGTGTCTATCCCTTCTTAGAGGGCAAGAAATTTCTATCCCTCTCAGTAAGGAATCAGGCCAGGCAGGAGGAGAACCAGTGTGGCTAAATAACAATCTGCTTCTTGGGCTGAGGTATAAGAATGAAATACACAGGCTATGGAAGCAGGGACAATTGGCCTGGGAGGAATCACAGAATTATCTGGGTTGGAAAAGACCTCCAAGATCATCAAGTCCAACCCTTAATCCAACACTATCATGATCATTGTGAAGCCGAAAACCTGGGTAAAAAGAGATGCACAATCCCAGGCTACCAGTTGGCAAGTACATCAGCATTTGAAAATAACTACAACTAGGTCACTGTAATAACAGCACCGAACTCAAATATTAGCCAATAATAAGGGTTCTTGATCATTTCCAGATGTTTAATGTTATACTTCTGAAGCTTCCCCTTGATGTGACAGAGAAGTATGTAAACTAAAAATTCTCCAAATTCTTAATAGGCACTATCTAGTCTTTTAATTAATTCCCTTGATCCTTTTGAAATAATTTATGCTTTTTATTGCCCTATTTTTGAATGCTCATCTAATTCCTTTGAAAACCCAAGAGGACAGAAGTCAGCCATAGCCCTCCCAAAGATGATACAAAATAGTCCATAGGTCATCAGAAATTGCTAGCCATCTGTCTAAAACAGTTCTTGAGAGAAGTGTTAATGGGTCCCAGGATGAAAGTTATTCAAATAGATGTATTTCATGTCTTTGTACTTTACTCGTATTAATTTCATAGCTCAAACCAATAAGTCTTAGAGAAAATTCCCTTTTCTCATTAATTCTGCGTTTCACACAAATCAAGCAGTGAAGTAATTTGAAATGGGAGTTTTCTAAAAAAAGCCCTTTTCAACAACCAAAAAAAAGCAAAACAAAACAAACAAAAAAACCCAAACAAAAAACAACCCACAATGCAAAACCCCAGCAAGATATGATTCTAAATACTTAAGCAGAAAAAGTGCTTCTTGCAAGACCTGTTCAATCAAGTCTGCTGCAAAACTAAGCAGTATTTTAAGTGCTATATGATGATCCCTTGGGATTTCTAATTTCTTCTTTTCACTTTACTCACCAGAATTTGAAGGGTATTTAATGCCTCAGGGTATCCTATGGAAGTGTTTTTCCAAATCAGCACCAAGTAATGATAACAGCAACAAAACACAGTAGGTAAAATAATGCAATTCATATTTCTACATGAAGCAGCACATCAGTGGCTGTTACAGTTCTTGCTGTATGATTTACACCAATATAAAACCATGAATAGACTGATCACTACAGTTGCCTCTTTTATTCTTAAGTTAACTCTGAAACACACTAAATAGTGTACACGAACTAACAAAAGATTAACAGAATTAAAATCGATTTTGGGAAAAATGGGCTGAAGTTGAGTAGCAGGAGGTTCAGGATGAAGATTAGAAAAAGATATTTCACTTATAGTGAGGTTGGGCTCTGGAACAGCCTCCCCAGGGAAGTTGCCTCAGCACCAAGACTACTGGAGTTCAAGAAGCATTTGGACAACACTCTCAGGCACATGGTGTGATTCTTGGGGTGTTCTGCACAGGCCAAGGATCTGGACTAGATGGTCCTAGTAGGTCCCTTTCAGTTCAGTAGATACTGTGATACTGTGAAATCTGTCTTTAAATCTTTTCTTCCTGGGCACATACACACTTCTTGTGGATTTACCACAATTTTTCTAAGGGGGTGGGGGGAAGTTTGATTCCCGACAGGTTTTTAAATATTACTTTGTTCTTCAAGAATTGTTCACAGCACTTTTTAATCCTAGATACTTTTTGTGCATATTTACTGACTAGTTCCTTGTAACCAGTTGACCTCAAAAAGTCACAGAAACACCTTGCAAACCTCTAGAAAGTTTTCGGTTTAGAAAATAAACAATTTTCTTGACTTTTCCCTCTTGCCTACTACAAAAAGAGAAGCAGAGACAAAATTAAAGATATGAAGTATGTGAAAAGCAGGTAGGACAAATATTGCCTAAGCATTAATATAAAATAATGTGCTGTAAAAGGCTGAGTGGCTAGAAATTCATATCAGAATAATGAAAAATATAGACCAAAATGTACTGCTTGAATAACACTGAAAGACGGTTCAGACATTCTGAGCTGACTCATTCTTAAGTCATAACATACACAGGAATCTGTTGAAATTGCAATCAAAATACATTATCTCCATGCTGATATCTGTTTTTCTAAATGCAGGTTTACACAGTGCATATGTTTACATAGTGCATATGTGCATGTGCTCAAATATGCCTATATCCACTAATGATTATGTGTATGTTTATTTCCAAACTCCACTTCTAAAAGCAATCATAACCAAAGCACATGGCATATATAGAAGTCTAATGATCTGGTAAGGTTAGTGGTCACCACCTATGACTAAAGTAACCTGCCACATCTAGCATCACATTCGTCTTGGGAAAATATTTCCCACTTTATCAAATAACCCCACTGCAGATATAAAATTGATCTATAGACAATAGGGTTGCCCTTATATTATGGGGCAGTGTTGTACATCAACAAAGGTGCTGCATCTAGACCATCAAAAAAAAAAAATCTGGACTCTTAAACTGTTTACAGAAAGCATAGGATTTTGCCAGTTTTCCACAAGGTCCTGCAAGACTCTATCATTGCTATTTCCTTCTAAAGTATCCAGTCCTTTCTCAGCCTCATACTTTGCTCACTCTGTAGACAAGATTCCCATTATCCACAGCAAGTGAAAATATTCTGAAATGGGTAAATATCTGTCACCACTTTCAGAAATAGTTTCTATTTACCTTTTATCTCAGTTCATGTTCCAGGAGTCAAGTATTACCAATTCAGTCTGTCTGTTTGACTTCTCTTCTGCCCTTCTTGAAATACTTTATTTTCCTACTCTTTATTCCCACAGTGCTGTGTTGAAATCTATTCTTCATTCTTGCCATGATTGAGATTTTTCCCTAGATATCAAGTGACAACCAATATTTATAGTTTTCACTTATACTCATCCAAAGGAGATCTAAAGCAATTAAACAATCAAAGTAGTGATATTTTATACTAACCTTGCAAAATGGCAATAAATATTCAGATGCTTGTAGGAAATAAGCCAAAATTGAAGGAGTTGCTCCATAGTATTCTTTTCTGTGACATTATTGGGATTGGGTAACTTGAATGGATTTAGAAATCTTACTCTCTTAGGGGGTAAATAATTGGAGAGATCAATTAAGAATGCAGAGTGTTTAAGTGGTTAAATTATAAGACACTGTCCTGTCTTCTGCAATCTATAAGTTACTATTTTGCTGAGCCAGAGTCTGCATTTGGAATATCATTATTAGAAGCCACGACATTGCTTGAACCTGTTTCTTTAAATGTATTTTGCCATTAGCCCTTTGGAGCTGTGACAGCTGCATCACCACAACCTGTGGGGAATGAGTACCATAAAAAGCCATCTACACAGAGAATGTGATTTTTTTCATTCAGCTTAATATTCTAAAACTGTATGTAGACTATTTATCTAGGCTCTCTCTGTAGTTGCCAGGCAGAAACAAGTACCTCCAGGTAGTAATTTACACCACATGTTTTGACTACCTTTTGTCAGATGAGAAAAATCATGAGTTGGAAGTAACTATTTTCTCTCTATTGACTTTAGGGGTTTAGTAGATAACAGGACCTTAGACAAGTGAATAGATTAAATGACCTCCACGTGAACAGTCTCCACAGATGACCTTATACTGACTGCTTTTTCTGGCTGACTTTCTCAGGTGTGCCGTACAGAGCACTCAGAAATGTGGAAGAATCTGGACCCATTTGTGGAGGTATTAATATTTTATATGGCAAATTATCTTGTATGCTGTGAAATGGAACAGACAGAACTATCAGGGATAATATACTCTTTGGGTATACCCAGAAACACAGGAGCAGCTGAATGGTTTTATATTATTGCACCAAATCCAGTAAAATTAAGAAGCTTCATAGACCTCGCAAATCACAGACAGGAAAACTAACACATGTTCAGTGTCAGTCCACAATGACTACTCCTAGACTTTTGCTCCTTGTGATATTACTCTTTATATTCATCTAGTTAAAAGACTGCCAGAAGTGGTTACGATAAAATCAAATTAGTATCATGACACGCAGCACCAATAAAATGCAACAAGAAAGCAAAATTTAAAAGGGGCACAAAAAATAATAAACCGTTGCCAATGGTTGTATTATACTCCAGGTGAAAGCTGCATACTGCAGTACAAACCTAACCTTGAGTGTCTGGCACTCTTCCGTTTAACCAGAGAGGAACAACTTCTGCTCTATAATTTACCTTAACAATTCTAAAACTACATGTCAAGGTCTCAGTTGAGTTCATGGCAACTCCAAAGGAAGTTCAGTTTGTCTAGACAGAAATCCAAACATTCATAGTGCTATTTGGGGCCACCAATCCAACTGCAGGAGGGTTGCAGCTTAGAAAATTCTAGAAGCTTCTACTTTTATAACATCTGTAAAAAATAAAGGAAGTCACAAAAAGAAATAAACTGACACAGATACAAAGTGACTGTAAGGTAAACCTCTTGCAAGTTTCTCCATAGCAGAAGGATGCTTCAGGTAAATAAGAGGCAGGTTTTATTTTAAGAACATATTTAAAGCACAAAATACATATATACATACATGTGGTTGCACAAACAAGAAATACATTCCATACAAAATGCTAGGTTGATTTATGCCCTATTTATGGGCTAATTCTGGAGTAACTGTAGTCGTTATCAAAACTAATATTTAGCTCCAGGACCACAGGTCAGAACTGTACAGAGTAATGGTTATTACACTGGCACGACTACTCTTAACATAGTACACACTGAGTGCTACATACTATATATAAATAGTACACATACATGCCAGCCAAATCTCTTGCACTGTGGTGGAAGTTAGGCCTGTCCAACTTATGACCATTGCTTATATCCAGTGCTTCAAACATGCTAGGTGGTATGATCTCATGTTGTGAGAAACACATACATTACTTCCCTTCACCTAAAGCTCCCTAAGCAGTCCAATACTTAGCAAGTAAGAATGTTAGGAGTTTGACGTATGCACTGAGAAACCCAGCAACAAAGATATCCAGCTGTGTTGTGTGCTATGTGACTGAAAGTACACAGGACTGAGATTTAGGTCAGCCTACACAGATCTTAAGTTATCCAAAAACATTTTGGTGGTCTTGGTAATTCTAACTCAAGGGCATAATTTAAATTGGAACTTCTGGTATGAAGTGTATAATGTGTAGAGCTAATATAAGAAGCTCTGATATAGTCGGATTTGAAACTCCACATTTCTTCAAATACATATACATTTCAAGGCCTAAGCACAATTTTATTCTAATTGCAAGTAAAGAAGACAAAGAGCCTTTGTTTGACATCTGTTAGCCATTACTGAATTACAGAGACTGGAAAACTGTGGCCAACTGAATTATTTACTTTTGAGTTTACTAATGGTTACAAAGGCTTTTCCTAACACAGCCAAAAAAATTAACCCAATAATCCTACAGCATAAAAACTCCAAACCATTAAAGCATTAAAACACGAATCTATAGTGGATCTTAGTAATGTCTTGCTTCAAAATCTGAAATATGCAATGTAAAATGTTCCTTATTCCCTCAAGTTCATTAGACTGAATTGTCAGATGGATTCAACTCATTAAAAATGGTTTCAGATATATTTGCTGTGGTATAAAGGTTTCTTTATCTCATTTACTGTTATTATGGCTCATTTAAATTATTGTGTGCCTGAAGCCTGGACAAGAACAAACTGTAATGTATGATATATGACACACATACATCTTTGAAAACCAAAGCCACTGTAGTTTATAGACAGAGTGGATGAATCAGAAATAGAATTTGTGGTCTCTTGCTCTTCAAGGAAAATCCTCTATATTTCTGATATATCTTAAGCTTTCATGATGGCATGAAACAAATTGCTGACAATTATTTACCCATATGGTTTACCTGTATCTTTATTTATGGGAAAAAAAAAAAAAAGAGTCTCCAGTCTTAGCTGTACTACCTCTAGGGTAGTACAGGTCTGTGCCTTATGTCACAAAAATAATAGTTTTGTAGCATATGTAACATAAACAGTAAATGCTGCAAGACTATTTTAAAAAACATGTCAGAAACAGGAAATTATTCACACATGTTTCTCTGTTATTGATAGCAAATGTATGATAAAAATCAATGTCTCACTGAAGACATTTGGGAACACACAAAGGATTGGATTTTCTTGTTATATGCCTCCTTTTGAACCCTGATTTAAAAAGACTGGTTTTATCTGGAAGTGGTATGTAATACGAAAGCATATTACAAAGTAACTGGACTCAATTTTGCGTTAGGCACTCATATCTCTTGGGAGAAATCCACGTCATCCAGACTTGCTTTGTAGTTGTGGTTGTATCTTCTACTAGGATAAACCTAAATCCCTTTGCAGATGCCAGCACAAGGAATTCTGTTTTGAGAGCTCATGTGAACATGAAGTGCTATAGACTTCTACAAAATAAATGCTATTTCCTTGTTCTATTATTGATTATGGAGTGCCTAGAGACTCTCCCCAAGAAAGAAATCCATTATAGTGCACTAGAATGCACTGACATCAAGTATAAACACTATTATCCAATCTGAGCTGACATTGTGTTTTCTGAAGCAAAGGAAGCAAGAGGGAAAAGCTTTCTCTAACAGTGTACTCTAGTTCAAGATGAAGCATTATGGAAGAAATATGGCAAAGGTTAATACTGGATTGCAGGAAGGAAGGTCTAAACATTTCCCTATCATTATCAGTGTTGCAAAATTATCTACCATAACTTCTCTATGTAAACATTAATTAAGTTAGATGTTTCTGCTCCCTCCCCAACACTGACTTCAGCAATTGTTCTGCAAATGTTCTCAGTCTATGTTCACAAACCTCAAAAGGTGGTTCTGATACAAAGCAGTTTTAATAGCTTCATTTTTATGAAACACATAATTTACGAAGGGATTTGCATGCTGTCTTATGCTTGACAACCAAAAATCTCTAAAATGAGATTATGACGAACACATCCACAGTATGTCATTGAGTATGTTAGAAATGCATATGTACCCAATCCTCAAAAGGCATCTTACAGATCTTAATCACTGTATGGTTTGGATTGAAAGGGACCTTAACATCTAGTTTCAACACCCCTAACGATGACAGGGATACCTTCCATTACACCAGACTGCTCAAGGCCCAGCCACTCTAGCCTTGAACACTTCCAGAGTTGGGGCATTCACAGTTCCCTGGGAAACCTGTTTCACTGCCTCACCACTCTCAGAGTAAAGAATTTCTTCCTTATAGCTAACCTAAATCTTCCCTGTTTCTGTTTAAAACAATAACCTCTTTTCCTATCACTACATTTCCTGATAACATGTTTCTCCTCATCTTTCTTGTAGGCCCCCTTTAAGTACTAGAAGGCTTCTGAAAGGTCTACCCAAAGGCTTCTCTTCTCTAGGCTGAAGAACTTCAACTCTCTCAGACCTGTCTTCATAGTGGAGATGCTCCAGTCCCTTGACTACCATCATGGCCCTTATACCTTCCTCTGTCTTAATGACTAGGAACTTATTCAACATTCATCCAAGGACTTTTTCATTACATCTGTGTAGCACTATAAAGATAAATGGATAGTTATTAGTTGTGACATCAGCTATACTGTCTGCATTGTAAGTATCTGCAAAAATTTTGTCTGAAAAATTGTTTTTATATCTGACTTGTTAAACAGCAAGTCGCTTTTGATTTTTTCAATGACATCTCCAAGAATTCCTTGTACACCACTTTTACAGTAGCTTCACAGACTATTTGATTCATTTACATCAAAACCTTGCATAGTAAAGGCTCAGCTTCTAATTACAGAAATGTTCTGGTTTCATTATAGCCACTGAATTCTAGCACAATGCTGAGGCCACTGCCAGGCCAATGTTTTTTGTGATGTCAAAAATATTATCTACACAAACCCTTTTCAGAAAGATTCCTGTTGAGTAACTTGTGAAAACAAGAGATCACAACGTTTAGCACTTCAGTGCCAGTATTCTGGATATTTTATCCTTTAGGAGGATACATAGATTTTCCCAGCTGTCAGTGTTGTGATCATAAGGAAATATAAAATGTTTGATGATCTGAAAGAGATATTTTTAAAAGCAAGACTGTTTCAGCCTTGGAGCACAGCATTCCTTTAAATACCTGTTGATTCAGAATCTAACATTTTTAAGTAAAATTAGACTACCTGTGGTAAAGAGTATTCCCAGTGAATCAGAGTACTTCTGCCTTACATTACCCACCAAGCTGTCTCAGGAGACTTGTGGGACACGTGCTTAGAGAAAGGTGTTAAGAAATGCTCTCATAATACACTCTCAGGGAGAATTCATTTGTTAAGCTTCACCCACAAAATTTTTACTAATCACTGGATGAAAACAAACAGTTTTCAAATGGACAAACAGTTCATAATGTGTGCTTCTTGTCTCAGTTTGAGTTAGAACAGAACTATTTCTGTTCAATGATTTTATTTTTTGGAGTATTCCGTCCCATTTACACCGTGTTTGATGTAGCCGAGGGGCCGGTCCCTTTACTGGATCGCCCTGCGTCAGGCACTGAAGAGAACACCTGAGGACCCTGCGGGCGGGCCCTGAGGACCCTGCGCCGAGGGGAGGGGAGGCAACGCTGGTGTGTGTGTGTGTGCTGGCTGGTGGGGACGGGGGAGGACGTGCGCCCACGACCTGGCGGTTTCTTCTCCTTTTCCTGCCTGCCGGAGCTTGCCGGAGCCTCGGTGGTGACGCAGTCTGGGTTTTGTGTATCTTTTTATATATACATATATTTCATCTAACTTTGTTATTATTGTTATTAAAGTAGTTTTAGTTTTAACTTCCAATCCTCAAGGTGGTTTTTTTTTTCCTTCTCTGCCGCTTTTCTCTCACCCTCTGCCCCTTTTCTGCCGTGGGGCAAAGGCGGGGAGAGAGAGAGACAGAGTCCGTCTTCCTGGGTTAGCTGCCGCCGCAGCCCTAACCCACTACACTTCTGAATACAGGAATTAAGTGATGTCAAGTTGTGTTCTGCTTCTCAGGTGACATTCCCTTCCATTGCTACCTGAGGAATGACTACACATAGAATAGTCGTCTTTTTGTCTTGGCTCTGGTTTGGTTTCACAGAACATAAGATGGACAGAATTAGTGAAGAATCCTACCTGAACTGAATGGCATTCTCTCAAATGTTAATCTTAATTCTACCACACTAGAAAGAAATCTGTGATATTATAGGGAAAAGAAACTGAAAGTCATTGCAAAGTTGAAACCAGCTAGAAGTTTCACAAATGCATCATGTTAATACAGATTACTTCTGGAAAACAGACTCTACTTAACAACTGCAGTGTTAAGAAGGTTGAAAAGTACAAAGCAGATGATAGTTTTTTGTTTACACAATTGCTATTTCACAGGTAACCTGACTGATGCACTGGATCACAATGCATGACCATCACACATGGAGGTGTATTAAAATGACTACACCCATCAGTCTTTAGGACAAGAGAAAAGGGTAAATGTAGAAGTGGATAACTGCAACAAAAAGTGAATTCTTCTGAAAGCTGCTTCAATTTAACCAGAGACATGGATAATACAATATATTTACATACTGTCTTTTTACATTAACGCAGGGGTCAGTGCTGGGGCCTCTCCTGTTCAACATCTTTCTTGATGACTTGGATGAGGGGATAGAGTGCACCCTTATTAAGTTTGCAGATGACACTAAGCTGGGTGGGAGTGTCGATCTGCTTGAGGGTAGGCAGGCTCTGCAGAGGGACCTAGA
>VWZX01008517.1:639-20742 GCA_013399015.1 Galbula dea | reverse complement strand
CATGCTCTTCTTGATGCACCCCAGGATGCCATTGGCCCTCTTGGCCTCAAGGGCACATTGCTGGCTCATTGTCATCCTCTTGGCCACCAGGACTCCCAGGTCTTTTTCCACAGAGCTGCTTTCCAGCAGCTCAGTCCCTAACCTGTCCTGCTCCACGGGGTTATTCCTCCCCAGGTGCATTACCCTACACTTGCCCTTGCTGAATTTCAGGAGGTTTCTCTCAGCCTGTCCAGGTCACACTGGATGGCAGCACAACCTTCTAGTGCATCAGCCACTCCTAGTTTTGTGCCAGCAGCAAACCTGCTGAGGGCCCACTCTATTCCTTCATCCAGGTCACTGATGTACATTTGAGTGACTCCACTCAAGCCACTCCTTCTCCCTGCCCTCTTGTGCAGACTGTAGGAGTAGAGCCCAAAAAGAGTGCAGCCATCTGAACCACTACAGCTGGTGGTCCACCAAGCAAGGGCAGACCAGCACAAACTCTTCCTCTATGCAGTGCTGGGGGCCAAGCTTTAGGGACTCACTGTCCCTGGAGGGGTTCCAAAAACATCGAGATGTGGTCCTTAGGGACATGATCTGGTGGTGTGGTGCTAGGTTTATGGTTGGACTTGATAAGCTTAGGAGTATCTTCCAACTTTCATGATTGTGATCCAAAAGCATATGCCCACATACAACTAAGTAATAACATTTGCCTCGTATTTTAGCACAATATTGAGAATTTGGGACTTCCCCTCCTCCACCCTCCCAAAAAATAAAAATTCAAACATTTTGGAGTTAGAATTCATTTCTCAGGGTGACATACACATTTCTTGAATTATTTAAAAATAAATCTCACAAATACCCTAATTTTTTTCCCCTTAGATGTACTTGTATAAAACCCAGAGCAATCCTTTGATTAAATTACTAGGAAAATTTGTTCTGTCATGGCAGGGCATCTCTAACCCTTAACTTGATTTTTCCACCTCATTGACTGTATTTAAACAAACATTTAACAAGTTGAAAAAAATCTCAAGGAATACAAATCTCTTTCCCTAGGTACTTGCAGCTACACATGACTACTAACAACAATTCACATCCATTTCATTTGCATTATTTGGAGGTTATGGTAATTATTGGTAACCAAATCTAGATTCTTGTCCACAGAGTCATTTTGAACATGGATGTGACTGAAGAGACCTTATACAAGTCGTAATTATCTACAAAGTGTGAAAATAAATGTTAAGTGAATAAAAATAAATGCAAGTTCTCTAATAGCTGAGGAAATCTTGAAGATGAGGCAAGACCAACATTCAACAAGTATCTGTCTCTTCACCTCTCACAATTATCTATTGTATTTAACTGCAATTTTTGAAGCTTCAAATTCAGCAGAGAGACAAATAACATGTTAATTTTAAAGCAAGTCCTATCTAGGATCTATGTTCTTAGTCCTAGCTAGTTCTTGCCCTATCATCTAGTTCTATGTTCTTCATAGTCCTATATGTGTTCTTTATACAATATAAAGCAAACATTTCTGATGCTTTAGCTCATAACTACTCAAAACATTATCTTTTAACATTTAAGATTGGACATTAGGAGAAAGTTCTTCACTGTTAGGGTGGTGAGACACTGGAACAGGTTGCCCAGAGAGGTTGTGGAAGCCTCATCCCTGGAAGCTTTTAAGGCCAGGCTGGATGGGGCCTGGGCAATCTATCTAGTGGATGGTGTCCCTGCCAGGCAGGGGACTTGGAACTAGATGACCTTTAAGGTCCCTTCCAACTCTGACAATTCTAGGATTCTATAGCATGATACCATTCCAAAGTGTAACTGCACAAAAAGGTATTTAGAACAGTTTTCACCACTGAGTGGTGGAAAAAACTAACAAAAAAATACCATTCTTTAAAAAAATAAAAAGCCTAACTTTTCTTGACATTAATTCTAAAGATAATCTTGAATTCTATGCTACTAGGTGGATTTGCTTTAATGTAATCACCAAGGTCACTACTAAACAGCATGAGAAGTAACCATACATAGGGTTTTATGCTGTTAGTCAAAACAACTCCAAGGGACTCAGAGGGACACAAGGATCAGGAAGAGAATCTGGCATTTAGAAAAACAAAGCAGAACAAAAAAGACAAAGGCAACAGGTAATAAAAAATAACCAAACCAAAACAATCTTGACCAAAAACAAACAGGATGCTTGTGCTATGTTGTCCAGGAAGTAAATGAATAAATGATAAGCCATATTGAGAAAAACTATTTGTTCCAGAAGCAGTAGTTAAATATGGACAAAGAACAATAACCAAAACTGAGCCTGGTCCCATTACTAAAAAACATTCTGAAATCACAAAGATGAGATATTTTTCCAGTGTAAGGCCGTCAGTAGTGTCTATTTGATTGGAAGCACAATGCGGTTTCAGACACAAATCATCTCTTATTTGGTATTTTTCCCATGGCTACCACAGCATGGCTCCATTTTTGACTGACCTCTGGGCACTGTCCTAATAAAAATGACTGCTAGTAAGGAAACCACTCAAAAAATAGCCCTGATTTTAGATATACCAGCACATAGTTGCCAGGAGCCCAAATCTGCTTCTGAGTTTTGATGCTTGAACCTTTAAATTAAATCCAGGAAGAGAACAAATGCCTATAGCATAATTGAAACACCCAGGCAGAATTTTCTCCTTGCAGGAAATGTAAATACATTTGCTGTCCACTTTCAGAAATGTTGTTGAGGGACACAGCAAAGCAGCTCTCTCCAATTGCCTTTTGGCTTGGAAAAGCTCACAGGTTTCCTCTGTTAGAAGAAACATTAAAGTCAAACAAAGCCAATCTTACAGGTTAAGGTACAAAAGTATATTCAGAAGAACTTTCCAAATAAGCAAACTCAAAACACTTCAGAACACACTGGGTATTGTAAAGCATGTCTCAAAGACCCACTTCAAACCATTAACCATTTAAATGAACTTTACAAAAACTCAAGTTTATTCCTTCCTCTCACCAGGCTGATCTGAAACAGCTTTTCTCCTCTTCCCCTCCTTGCTCTGGGCTGAATACTTCATGATATATTTTCTGTCTCCCTTTTTACTCTCCCTTTCTGTGCATCCCTTGGACACACATCCCTGTCTTACCCTCTTTTTGTTTATGTCTCAGCTGTTTGGCTGCATCTTAAGGAATTTGTAGCTATAAAATGATGGGGCCAATTCTTCTGGTTAGTTGGTTCCTTACCACAGCAGCAAAGAGGGAGTAAGCCAAGCTTTCCTGAAGCCTGGATAATGGACTCTTGAAGAACTCACATTTCCAGGGCAGTAGGATAGCTAGTTTCAGCCTTCTGGAGGAGTTTTTGTGCTGCAAACCTCCCTACCAAGTCAGATTGAGATCGAATAGGCTGCCCAGGGAGGTGGTGGAGTCACCATCCCTGGAGGTTTTTAAGAAGAGGATAGATGTGTTTCTTCAGGGGATGATTTAGGGGTGAGAGTAGTGTAGGGCTATCGGTTGGACTAGATGATCTTGAGGGTCCTTTCCAACCATATTGATTCTGTGATTCTGTGAATCCTGCTTGGATGCTGGTCACTGAAGAAGAGCAAAGAAGAGGAGAGCTCGACCCTTGTGATCCCTCAGCTTTAAACTCAATATGAGATGAATGGAATGGAATCCCTAGTTGGTCAGTCTAGGGCCACCTGAACTGTTCACTCCTCCCCACAGCTGCAGCCTTTTACCCTGCACCCCACAACATGGGACACAGGATTTAGCAGTTACCTTGCTCTGCATCCTAATCTTTGGTGCTAACTCTAAACAGAACCACAGAATCATCACAGTTGGATAGGACCTTCAAGATCATCAAGTCCACTTGATAAACATTAGGTCTTAGCGCTGCTAGAAGCAGCCCCTGTGTGGGAAAACATGCTGATCACTTCAGAATGTGCAGTTACTTTAATTTTACTAAATAGTAAAATTGCTCAACAGAATTAGCTCTGTCCCAACCCAAACCAGGACTCTCCAATACACCATCAGCTCATGAATATCTTCGATGTATTTCATCTACCTTCCATCTATCTTTCCTCTAATTAAGAGTTAATACTTTATCAAACATGTTGGTCTCAAAGCAGCTACCCACACCTGCAAGGATCTTCCCTCCTTCCCAATGACAGCTTTGTTTCTGCAAGGGCTTTTGATTAAAGGGAGCTAATTCCTTCTGGAAATCCCAGCAAGATGCTAACAGATCAAACCAAGTTTGCCAAGCATGAATTCCCTTTAAAATGACTCTTCCCTGGTGCATTGTATTTAGCTCTGTATTTCCTTATTCACTGCAACTTCTCTTCGTTTGTCCCACAAAGTCTTCGCTCTTAACTGGCAGTGGCTCCTTGGCCCAGACTGCCCAGGGCAGCGGTGAAGTCACCATCCCTAGAGGGGTGCAAAAAAATAGAGATGTGTTCCTTAGGGCCATGGTTTAGTGGCATGGTGGTGCTAGGTTGATGGTTGGGGCTTGATGAGCTTAGCGGTCTCTGCCAGCCTTCATGCCTGTGTGATTGAGTGAAATTCTTTGTGAGATGCATTGTCATCCATCAGAGGTGGTAGGGTTGTGAAAGTTCACACAACTCATTCATAACTCTGCAGTGCCATTCTGTCTTCCACGAAGACCTCTTGTCTTAGCCACATGAAGAGCTGAAAGCATGCAACATCATGCAAAAAACTAAAGCAAAACACAGTCACCCTGACAATGCCTGAGCTTGTCTGATCTTGGAAGCTAAGTCGAGCCCGGTTAGTACTGTGATGGGAGACTGCCTGGGAATACCAGGTGCTGGAGGCTTTCCCTGCTCTGGCAGGGGGGTTGGACTAGATGATCTTTCGAGGTCCCTTCCAACTCCTAACATTCTGTGATTCTGTGAATGCAGGGTTTGGGTGAGCAGAAGTGTCAGAAACAGCTAGCAACTTTGGATGTCCAAGTTTAGAGGCTTCCAAAAGGACTACTTTACAGATGGCAGGTGCTTAACTTCCTAAAGCCTTCTTAAAACATCTTAAACTGACTTCTCAGATCCTCTGACTTACCATTTACTTTTCAAAATGTCAGCCTCAGCACTGCAGAGAGCTTAATGCCAAAAAAAAAGGAAAGAGCCTTTTTGACTTTCTAAACTCTCAGATTAAAGTTATGTAGTGCAGCAGATAACCAGGAGTACTTTGGGAACCAAAAGGCTTTGTAATGTCCCAATACACTCTGAATTTTATTTCCAATTGACACAACTCTACAGCTCTTTTCATTCTCTCCATCTCTGTTTTCTCCCCTTCCACAACTGAACCAAGGGCATGACAAGTCTCAAATTCTGCTCAAGAGCTTTCTGAAGGCTGAGATTTTGCCAGCATTGTGCCCTTTACAGTAAAAATCCTTGTCATCATCTAGATATCAAAACAGTTACTTTGCATTCTTATCAATCCATTACAAATAGAGAAATAAAAGAAGTTAGATATGAATTGAGAGCATACACATTGTACAGAACTTCTTTATTGGAGGCCAGGGTAGGTATGGATCAGTGGATGCCAGGCTGAGAATCAGTCTAAATTTCAGATATGAAGCCTAAACTGGGATTCTTTGGAGTATCACAGAATATCCTAACCTGGAAGGGATCATTGAGTCCAACTCCTGTTTATGCTCAGGACAAACCCAAAATCACCCCATGTGTCTAAGATCATTGTCCAAATGCTTCTTGAATTCCATGAGAGTTATGGAGACTAACAGGAACACAAAAAAACAAATGCAAAAAGGATAAAAAGATTGATCAAACTGAAATTGGAATAGTTTGGGGAAAGAATTGTTAAAAAGAATGAGGGGAAAAAACCAAAATAAATTAAAGGAAGTTAAGCTATAAACTGAACTGAACTTACCCGAAAAGCCAAGTGGAGTTAACAGATTTGAAGAGTTTGTTTTACAAGATAAATGACATTAGGGCCATGGTTTAGTGGCATGGTGGTGCTAGGTTGATAGTTGGACTTGATGATCTTAAAAGGTCTTCTCCAATCTTCCTGATTCTGTGATAAATGAGTACATCATCCTTTACTCTGATCATTGAGATGTTCTGGAGCCAGAAGTATTTTGTATCATGTTACAGTTGAAATACTCTGCTCATGAAGACTCCTGCTCTCTAGACTAGATTCCACCATATATCATTCCCAAAGACAAAAGAATCACAAGGTGAAGAACCTGGAGAAAATTAACATCTAACAAGCTCATAGACCAAAAATGCCTGACAAAGATCAAGAAGCTGTTTTGAGTCTAGGGTAAAAAACCCAAACATAAGAGTTCTGACTGTTAGGAAAACATCCCAAGAGTGTCAAGCCTGGAGGGTCCCTTTTCATGCTAGGCTGAAGTCCCACCCATGCTGGGAGCTGGTTTCCAGTGTTGTGTGAGGAAGGAAGGAGGAAAGGATGCCAAGTTCACACCTCACCCATCTCTGTCACCTCCACTGACACTTGAGCTGAGATTCCCCAGAGTCCATGCAGGCTCAAAGCATATTCCTGGCAGGCAACTCACACCTTGAAACTGGGAAAGCAACACTCATTTCTAATCAAGCCCCAGGACTCCTTTTAAGCCTCCAGTCTATAAAATTCTATTACTGTGTTATGTTGCAGTCTTAAAGAAAAGGAAAAGACCTTAGAGCAGCCTTCCAATAACTAAAAGGGGGCTATAGAAGAGGGGGAGAGAGACATTTTACCCAGGTAGAAACCCACAGGACAAGGAGGAATGACTTCAGACTGAAGGAGGGCAGATTTAGATTGAATATTAGCAGGAAGTTCTTCACTGTTAGGGTGGTTAGGCACTGGAACAGGTTGCCCTGAGAGGTTGTGGCTGCCCCATCCCTAGCTGTGTTCAAAGGCAGGTTGGATGTGGCCCTGGGCAACCTGGTCTGGTGGGTGGCATCCCTACCCACGGCAGAGGGGTTGGAACTAGGTGATCTTTAAGGTCCCTTCCAACCCAGGCCATTCTATGATTCTAGGAATGCATACTTTCTGGTTTTATAGGAAATCATGTTCCAGGATATGGTACTAATTACCTGTATTAAAATGAACTAAGAAAGGTAATCAAAAGATTATACACAGATCTGAAAGAAAACTAATTACAGTAAAACCTTGAGATTTTTGCTAGTTCTCTCAGATGGGGAAAACAGATATTCACCATCAGTATACTCCTGGCAGGTTATTCTGGCAGAAGAAATATTCACAAAAGAAACTCTGAAATAATTAATACACAAAGGACCTTTCTGATGAGCCATAAATAGAGTCTACTCCAATGAGATGTTGCATCCAGATTTAGCAGTGGAGTACCAGACCAGTTTAACACAGTCAGCAAAACCTTAGACCAGATAAGAGTCCTTTTGCTTTTAATGCTAGCAGACAATACCTGGACAGCACAGGGCCTAGGATGACCTCATTCTGATGCAAAGCTTTATGCTTTATATTATGGGCTTCCAGATCCACTCTAAAGACAACTTCACCTCTGTAATTAGTGAGGAACAGTTTTCAGAGGATCATCTATAGGACTGTACAGAGGTAACTGGGGGCTCCAAGCAGACATTGACAAACAACTTCATGGATGGCTCCAGTTCCTCCTTATTGTCAATTTAGATATCTAATTTCCTCCAGTGAGAGATTCCTGCTCTTTTTACCAGTTTTTAAAAGATACATTTTCAAGGCAGCACACTAAGAGCTTCAGCAGCACAATCCCACCTCATGGATCAGTTTTACAATTCCCTAACCCCAGTTCCTCTCCAGGTTGCATTCCTACTGATCAATACGTGGTCCTCTGGGTGTGAGGAATTCTGATTTCCTCTGGAGTCTGTGCTTTTAAGGTCTCTGCTATGGCTGTTCAGGCTACACTACAACCATTCAAGAGGCTACAATACATTCTCATCCTACAGACTGCTCTGTTAAGTGGTGGTTTCTTGCAACCACATGCACAAAAAGCAGCATACAACATTTTCTCAGCTATTGCTATCACTATAGAATTACAGCAAAGCTATCAAAAGCAGTTTGATTTATTCTCTTTCAGGTTCACAGAAGATCTGTTACTTCTTCAGCACATCAAGCAAGACTGAGGTCATCCTTCCCTTCTTCCTGCTCCTTGGGCCAATGGCTTTGAAAAGCCTGCCTAAACAGGCCATGTGATGACTGCCCAAGTCCATAAGGAGGATACAGAAGAGTATTTCTATTCCTAAAAGGCAAAAAAAAATCCTGGGCAATAAAAATTTAACTTTCATCATGGAGGTCATACTCCCCTCCTTATTGAGGTGTACAGGGCACTGGGGAGGCCGCACCTTGAATCCTGGGCTCAGTTTTGGGCCCCTCACTACAAGACAGACACTGAGGCATTGGAACATGTCCAGAGAAGGGCAACAAGGCTGCTGAAGGGTCTGGAGAATAAGTCTTGTGAGGAGTGGCTGAGGGAGCTTGGGGTGTTTAGGCTGACGAAGAGGAGGCTCAGGGGAGACCTTAGCACTCTCTACAACTACCTGAAAGGAGGCTGGAGCCAGGTGGGAGTTGGTCTCTTCTCCTGGGTTACCAGTGAGAGGACAAGAGGAAATGGCCTCAAGTTGCACCAGGGGAGGTTTAGATTGGATAGCAGGAGAAATTTCTTGCACTTGATGATCTTAGAGGTCTCTTCCAACCGTCATGATTCTGTAGGTATCAGCCTCTGAGTAAAACCTCCCAGAAGCTGAGTTTTAGTAGCATGCAGACAGATGCAGCATGTTGGCTAGGTTCTTCAGCTTTTTATTTTCATCTTTTTTCTCTTCTGTGAGATCCTAGGAAAAGCAGTGCTGGTGGTCAAATGAGAAACCCTTTACATGGAGACAATACCTCAGAGAGTTGGTGTGTGTGGGACTTAGCCCCAGCTAAGCACTAGAGCAAGGTAGCCCAGGTATCTGCTGCCTACTATTTCTTCTCCCTCCTAGATTTTCTTCAGAGCCATTTGTATCTTCTTAAACTCTAGGAAAAATATAATAAATGCAGGTATATTGTGTGGAAAAAGCATTAAAGTAACCTGATTTTTTTTCTGCCTGTTGCTTGCCAGCCAGAACATTGCACCTACGATTTGGGACTGTCTGATTTCATCTGTTTATAGAAAAAAAACAGGTTTATTGAAGCATTTGGAACTTTCTTTTCACTGAGCCAAGTACACCACAAAGAAAAAAAAGTCTAATACCTACAGCAAAATAAACCAGAAAATGGCTGCATACAAGCATATATCCACCACTCAGAATCACAATACACCAGGTTCTACCTAGCTTTTCAGATCTGCACTCTCAGATTTTCACTGTTAAATGAAAACAAATTCAATCAAGTGATGTCACATGATAAAGTAGTCACAGGTCATTTTATAGCAGAGACAGTTGTCATAATTTTGATTCCAGTTTTGAAGAGGAGAGTGGCAAAAGCAAAGAGGACACTTGAGCTTATTCCTCATTCTCCTCTTCATTTCCTTTATCCTCCAGTTGTACATTAGGCAGCTGTTCATACTTCTGGCCACAACAATACATATAATCTCCAAACAAACTATTCAAGTAGTATTGCAAGGTCCCGTAAAAAAACAAGTCAAAGTTCCCTCTCCCCCTCTCCCCTCCCAAAAAAAGTTAACCAAATCTATTTATCCAGTTCTCATCAATTATTAACATTAGCCAAGGCATAGCAAAGATTTTTGCCTTTCTTTTTTCCTCTCTTCTCTACATACTCTGATGACAACTCATGGCTCAGATTTGCACTTCATTTTGCTTTTTTTGAACACACTACCTGAGGACTTCCTGAAATGAGAGCTAAGAGAAAAGCCTTTGAAATCTTTCATTTGCCTTTATTGCTCTGAAGAAGTATCAACTTCTATTGTCCTTGCAATCATGATGTTAAAAAGAAGTGGCCTCCACAGTACTTTTAAGTTCTTCCTCACACATGTGTACAAGTTTGAAACACATCCTATGTACTCTCAGCTAAATCACAAGAGTGTACCCAGAGAGGAGATGTTTCAGCAGATAAAATTTTCCACAGCTTGTGCAAGAGTAACTAACATGCAGAGAACATTTTGCAGCTTGCTGCTCAGTCTTAACACACTCTTGTGGTCAAAAGGCATCAAAAATTCCTTGACAAGTAAGAGGAAAAAAACCCCAAACATCAAAACTCCATGTTCTGGTGTTTTCCTTGCCCTCCTGTTGGTTTCATTAATTAGTCTAATTTAGTGTGCATCTGTAGGCAAAAAAGAGCAGATAGAATCCAAAGAACAATTTGATCTGTATCTAAACCAGCCAGAAATACCAGGCACTGAAAGAATTCCCAAGATCTTACATTTTATTTGCAGCATTAACATGAAATCATTATCTGTGATCTCCTTGATCTAGACAAATACTCACCACCACCCTCCTTTAGCACAGTAAAACTTAAAGCAAATCCTGAAAACTATGTTTAACTATTTGCTACCATTAATGCCCCAAAGATTTCTTTACAAATCTCCTGCCACTGCCTAGCTGCCTTTCCCCCCTCCCCCAACATGGTTTCTGTTCAATACTTAATTCACTGGAAGAGATATTGCAGAGGAAGCCACAAAGAACCATTAGGTTGATTCCCATTTGCTCAAACTTTTGTTGTCAACTCCACCAAAGTCAAGGTGCCACCTTCACCATCTTGCTGTGGCTAACTGCCATCATTTCCCTAAGTAAAATTGAGACACTTTGTTTCTGGGGTAGGTGAATACTGACCAGGGCAGCCCAAGTAAAGGAAAAAGGTTAAAGCATTTGAAAGGCCTCATTAAGAATTGTGTCCAGTTCTGGGCCCCTCAGTTTAAGGACAGGGAACTGCTGGAAAGAGTCCAGTGCAGAGCAACAGAGATGATGAAGGGGCTGGAACACCTCTCTTGTGAAAGAAAGCCTCAGTATTAGCTGTGTTTTCTAGATTAACACAGTAGTTTTTCACCTTGCATGATGAATGGCTGCTTGGATTAAAACAAACCACAAGCATGCTTTGTGTGTCCTGTGATCCAGTTGGTGTTTTGGAAGGCAACCTCTCTATGCTTCATCCATCAAAAGCTGAAATGAATGATAAAAATCCAGAGATATCTAAAATGCTGCTACATTTATGCAGCTTTCAAAGGAGGCAGCATCACAGTTCTGCTACTGTATTAATAGTCCTAGAATTTGTACCATACATCTTTAAAAATGCACTTCTAAGACCTGAGGCTTTTTTCCCCTCTCCCTGCTTCACTTTGAGTTTGCCTTTCCAAAGAGCTTTTCATTCTTTTTGAATTAGGGGAAGCTATCATGTTCTGAGACAGAAATCTACCTGAGGGTATTTGCGCATGGTACCCTGGTGTACCTGTGCACATTGACAAAGTAGAGAACTGGAATGAAGTTTTGTGAATCCTCCTACACTGAACATTTTCATGATGATAGCATCTATTTGTCAGCCACAGCAAGGACCAGACTAAAAGACCCAGGAACCACAAAGTTCCTACAAGAGCCAGAAGGATTTATAAGGCACCTGTACTTCAAGGACAGGTCTCCTGGGAAAACATCAACTGACTTGAAACAGCACAGAGAAATAACGCACATGAAAAATGAAATGAAAAAATGCACAGAATCATTGAAGTTGGAAGAGACCTCTAAGATGAATTCCAAACATCAGCCTAGCACCACCATGACCCTAAGTCCCACATCTCTATGTTTTTTAAACCCCTCCAGGGATGGTGACCCCACCCTGGGCAGCCTGCAAGTGGGACAATCATAATGGTTAGTCTCTTAAACAAAATGTTCTGCACATAAAGAGGCTCTGGCCAGCACATCTCCTCTGTTCCCACAATTCTTCAGTGCTTATTGAAAGTTTACCTGGGCCACCTACAGCAGTTTCATCTTTATGGCACCCTAAATAAGCCATTGAATTTCAGTAGTGTTTCTGAAGTCCCTTATAGTTTTAAAGCAATCTCATGTCATTCCTTATATATGTGAGAAAGGAATAATTTTCATGTGTCCACAGGCACAGAGAAGTTTGCTTCCCTACCTTAAGTAATAGTGAGAAAAGGTGTCATCAACCATTCACTACCCCATCTTAGAAGTCTGGCTTTAAAATATACTTGAAAGAAAAAGAACATTCAACAGAATGGATCTGACAATGAGGAACTCTTCTTTTCACAAGCACATAAATATTAGGCTGTATTAGGAATGCTTCTACTGAAATTAAGTATGCTTGACTGCTTTGTCCCACTCATTTCAGCAGTCTGACAGACCAGCTACAAATCTAAACCCCACTTACACAGATCAGAAACGACATTATGGCAGGTGCTAAGCTTTTTCTTCATGCTCAAGTGCTTTGGTCCATCCAGCTTCCAACTCAAGCTGATGCCTTTCATAGAATTACAGACCATCATCTAGTCCAACTCCTGTCCCTGCACAGGACAACACCAAAGTCACCCCACACATCTAAGAGCATTGTCCAGATGCTGCTGGAATTCTATGAGAGTTGTTGCCACAACTACATCTCTGGGGAGCCTGCTCCAGTGCTCCACCACTCTGTGTGAAGAACCTTTTCCTGATATCTAAGCTAACCCTCCCCTGGCACAACTTCATGCCATGACTGCATTCCTGGGGAGCCTTTGGATGCATAGCCCATCCTTGGTGGTCCCTGTAGAGGTGTTCACAACCTGCTCATCTCACCAAAGGACCAAAAGGTGACCGATACTGCCACCACCAGGAATGCTCTGTAAGACCTAGGGATCAGCCTAGACTTTGATCTGGGCTCCATCATGCTGCTGGCAAGCCAGAGCTTTGATGCTGCTCCACTGGTGTGTACTCTCTCTAGCCTAATTCAGCTTAAATGCCTCTCTAACAATGAAACATTAGGGGATAAGATTCTGTAGGTCCTGAGGAGACATTTAGAGGTGCACAGCAAATTTTCCAGGCTGCTTTTTTAATTTTTCTTTTATAATTTTTTTTTTTAATTTTTGACCAGGCTCTTGAGTTTCTCAAAGCTTCATTTCCATTACTGAACAGCAGGGTCAAGTAATCTACTCTACTCTGCCCTCGTGAGGTCCCACCTGGAGCACTGCAGCCAGGTCTGAGGTCTTCAGCATAAGAAAGAAGTGGACCTGTTAGAGTGGGTCCAGAGGAAGGCCACAAAGATGATGAAAGGACTAGAGCACCACTTCTATGAGGATAGGCTGAAGGAGCTGTGGTTGTTCAGCCTAGAGAAGAGAAGGCTTTGGGGGAATCTCCTAGCAGCCTTTCAGTACTTAAAGGGGGACTACAAGAAAGAAGGGGAGAGACTTTTCAGCTGCTCAGATCGCAGTAGGCCAAGGGGGAATGGAGATAAGCTGAAGGAAGGGAAATTTAGACTACAAATTAGAGGGAGGTTCTTTACCCAGAGGGTGGTGAGGCATTGGCACAGGTTGCCCACAGAGGTTGTGGCTGCCCCACCCCCGGCAGTGTTCAAGGCCAGGCTCCATGTTGCCCTGTGCAACCTGGTCTAGTGAGTGGCTCCCTGCCCATGGCAGGGGGTTGGAACTAGATGATCTCTAAGGTCCCTTCGAACCTGGGCCATTCTAGGATTCTACCACCTTCCTGGTTTCAGTGAGGTATCCACAGCCTGACACATGCCTACCTACCCCAAAATGAGATGTGCATTGAATCATGCACTTTGTAAGACATATTTTATGCTTCCATGTAATTTGTACAACTTATTATCAGGCTTACTGTCAGACACAACAGCAAAAAAACCCCAGCTGTTTGACTAAGAAAATAATCCATTTTCCCTTTATTCTGAGAGGGAGGAATACCAAGAAGAATATGAAAAGGTGCTAAGCACAAGTTACTGATTTTAAATATTAAAGGAATTTATTCAAAGACTTTTGAAATGTCACAGATATCAGGCTGTGAAATTATTATTTTGATACTATATGCAGTAAAACCTAAGAGTGCATTAGCACCATGCTGCATGACATTTCCCAAGCAATTACTTCCCAAATTCTATGGCAAACAGGGTAACCTTCCACAAAATATTATTTACAGGTTTTTGGTTTCTTGTCTATGTTTGAAATGAGAATGCTGTTCATAGCTTTATCTCCTCACCTTGGAAATGGTCAAATATATCACATATCTTGATTAAAGGCATGTTCTCTTAGATGTAGAGCATTCTAAAAGAGGTGGGTTTTATGAATTTCCCAGATTGCTTCTCAAAATTTTCAGCCACTAAAATGAACAAGAAAATATAAGTAGAAGGCCTTTTTTTGAACACATAACCAGAACTTTCTTGTCCTTCTTCAGCAGGGGAGACCTGAACTGGACCCAGGACTCCAGATGTGGCCTCACTAGGGCAGAGTAGAGGGGGAGAATCACCTCCCTGGACCTGCTGGCCACACTCTTCTTGATGAACCCTAGTATGCCATTGGCCCTCTTGGGCTCAAGGGCACATTGCTGGCTCATTGTCATCCTCTTGGCCACCAGGACTCCCAGGTCTTTTTCCACAGAGCTGCTTTCCAGCAGCTCAGTCCCTAACCTGTCCTGCTCCACGGGGTTATTCCTCCCCAGGTGCATTACCCTACACTTGCCCTTGCTGAATTTCAGGAGGTTTCTCTCAGCCTGTCCAGGTCACACTGGATGGCAGCACAACCTTCTGGTGCATCAGACACTCCTCCCAGTTTTGTGTCAGCAGCAAACTTGCTGAGGGCCCACTCTATTCCTTCATCCAGGTCACTGATGGCTATCTTGAACAGGACTGGGCCTAGTGCTGACCCCTAGGGAACACCACTCATCACAGACCCACCCCCACCCCCGACACTGGACTCCACACCATTCATAAGTCCGTAACTCACACCATAATTCATTTGTTAATACTACAAATGAATAGCTCAAATACACTGCACTGAAGCTGCACACCCTTGTGAAGACCTTGTCCACCCCCACAGCGAAGCCCCCTTCATCCCAGGGCGCTGCCCACAGCCCACCCCAACCTCCAGTTAGCCCATGATGCACTTAGGTGACCTACAGAGATGATCACACAGAAATCTCAGCATCCTGAGCACCAAGACATCTCTGTGCTTCAGTTCTTAGCAGCCTGGGAGCAGAAGCTGTGACTTTTCAGCCCCATGTTATGCCTGCACTCCTATAAGGTGTTTCCTTGACTCCTTACTCTCCTATTTATGAATTTAATTGACTAAAACAGGAAAAATTTTAGACTTCTGGTAATCTGTTTGCAAATAGTATATGCAGGCTTTTATTGTGTGGTTGTATCATTTATTCTGGAAGTGATTAATATATTCAATATGCATTTCCTCCTAATGACTCCTTAGGAGTTGATTCATAACACTATCACTGTATTTCCCTGCAAAACAGAAGAGGAACAGCAGGGAAATTAACTATTGCAACTGAGCCCTGGAAGGTAATCAGTTAGAACTGCTTTGCCTTCCACTTAGGTAATAAGCAAACCCAATATTGGGCTGTAAGTCATGCCCATTGTGTTGCTAGGCACTGTAGTAACAACTATGTTTAACATACATGTAACTTACTACATCCTAACTCAGACCCTGCAGTGCCTCATTACAATTTCCCATTTTAAGTACAACAAAATACAAATTAAATTAAATTCTTTACACAAAACCATGTACTTTTAAAAAACCAAAAATCATAAACCAGAAAAAAAGCCCTAATATGCTGCTACTTTATAATTAATTCCATAGAATGCAATAGACTAATAATTTAGGTACTTACTAGCAGCATTTAAGAGATGCTCTCAGGCTGGGACCTCACTGTCCTAAATATAACCAATGTATGTAAGACCTCATCCCAGTTTAGAACTTCCTCCCCAGAGGTGAAGGAGGGACAGGAGCTGATCTTTTCTCTCTGGTGACCAGCAACAAGACCCAGGGGAATGGCATGAAGCTGTGCCAGGGGAGGGTCAGCTTAGATATCTGGAAAAGGTTCTTCCTTCAGAGAGCAGTGGAGCATTGGAACAGGCTCCCCAGGGATGCAGTCATGGCACCAACTCTCATGTAATTCCAGCAGCATCTGGACAATGCTCTTAGACACATGGGCTGACTTTGGGGTTGTCCTGTGCATAAACAGAAGTCGGACTCCATGATCTCTGTGGGTCCCTTCCAACCCAGGATACTGTGTGATTATTGTTCCTGGCCCACCATTTTCATCCAGAAGACAATCTCAAGACAAAAAAATACTCCCCCACATATTTGAAGCAACAATAGCAAATAAAGCTAAGGATGTGCTTTAGTTGCTCAGCTAGAGCTGTTAGCTTCTCCTGTTGCTTCACCTGCCCAGATTTCTCTGAAGAGAAGTTAGAGAGGTAGGAAACAGCATTTGAGATCTGCCTGATGGCTTTGAGATTAAGGACAGCCTGTTCTACCTTTCAGCACTTGCATTAACACTACTGCAGCTTGCCACTGAAAGCATTTTATCTTTAACTTTGATCTCATCCATGATCTAATTAATGAAGTTCAGAGCATTAATGTCTATAACAACTGTCCAGAGCAGTGAGGCAACCAAAGAGTGGCCACAGACATGCAAACAGGGAAGACTTCAATGCTCTTCACAGAATCATTTTGGTTGCAAAAGCCCTCTGAGGTCAAGTCCAGCCAACCACCCAACACTGCCAGGCTCTCCACTAAACCATTGCCCCAAGCACCACGTCTACATGTTTTTTCCACACTTACAGCACCAGTGACTCCACCACCTCCTTGGGCAGCCTCTGCCAGTGCCTGATAACCATCTCAGTGAAGAAATTCCTCCTGAGATCAAATCTCAATCTCCCCTCATGCAACTTGAAGCCTTTCCTCTTGCCCTATCACCTGTTACTTGGAAGAGACCAAGCTCCACCTCACTACATCCTCCTTTCACATAGTGGTAGAGCACAAGAAGGTCTTCCCTGAGCTTCGTTTCCTCCAGACTAAACAACCCCAGTTCCCTCAGCTGCTCCTCATAAAACTTGTGCTCTAGACCCTTCATCAATTTTGTTGTTCTTCTCTGGACACACTCTAGCAGTTCAATGTCTTTCTTGCAGTGAGGAGCCCAAAACTGAACCCAGGATTTGAGGTGCAGCCTCACCAGTGGACAACCATTTCCCTAGTCCTTCTGGCCACACTATTTTTGACTAAAAGCCAGGATGTTTTCTCAGCAAAACAAAACGAAACCTCTGCTTTTCCCCTGCCACACTCAATCCCAGCTGAGGCACACAGAAGGAAAACAAATAATGAATGTTCAGACAAAAAAAAAAAGCCTTGTTGCTTTTATTAACACAGAATTTTGATGTCAAAGGAAGATATGTTAAATGCAATGAAAATGAAGCCTGAGAGGCTAGGAGCTTGGGAGATCAATGTGTGAATGAAAGCCTGAGTCATGTGCTGCATTCCAAATGAGGAGCAGCATCATACATAATGCATCTGTTAGCCTTCCAGAAAAGCAGATGAAAATTGCTTAAAAACCTGAAGGTTTGTTCTTACCTAACAGGAAGGTAAACTGTTTGTTTCAGCTTATGGCTAAGGAGCTTTTCTGGAAGATGGAAAACCAGTCATATCCAGAGATTGTGTGGAAGAATTGGTTCCTAAACATCATCACATGAAAGATGAACACACACCACCTCTGCCAGATGACAGCTACAGATTAGTTTGGAAGTAACAGTCAAAAGCTGAAGTAGTAGAAACAACAGGTGTCCTCAAACTGTCATCATCTGATTTGTAGACTCATAGCACAGGGCAAAGCATCAGAATCCTTAAGGTTGGAAAAGATCTTAGATCATCAAGTGCAATCATCAACCTAGAACCACCATGCCACTGACCCCTGGCCCTAAGGGCCACATCTTGACGCATTTAGAATTAAAACTCTGATCAATATTCAGGTTGAAACATTTTGAAGTGAATTTCTGGGCAAAACATCCCTACAGAAGACTGCAGAGCAACATTTCAGAGCACTGAAACAAAACTGATTGGGTTTAGACAATCAAGAGAACACAACTTTTCAGGAGTTTTCTGTCTGTGCATGCAACTGCTTCCAAACAAATCTTAGATGGAGTTACTGATACATACAGATTGGTATTGATGTAGAGCAGAAGCCATTAAGACTTCCCATTTCTTTGCATCTTAACTTCAAACTAAAATACAATTCAGTTAAATATATGCCCCTGTATGATTGTTAACTTTCTGCAGCATGCAGCCCTTTGAGAAACAGGGAAGAATGCAAAAGCAATAAAGCAAAGTACTACTATGAAGGAACAATAACAACACAGCAGATCTACTTGCTCAGGAAGCATCAAACAATGCAAATTAAAGTGAGTTTGCTTTCCATTTTCTCTCAAATGTGTTATATATTTAACTTCACAAATACATGTATTGTACTATACAAGCTGAACCAAAATAACTACAAGAACAAAATCAAGTTGATTGGGAACTGAAAATCTCCAGAAAAGACAGAGGAGTTATGAAGGAGCTTCAACCAAATATTTATCCATAAAACATGATTAAATACTGAGTTGATTGATAATTCAATACAATGGATGATAAGACAACATATTTTCAGCTAAAAGTGTAGTAGTTTCTTTGACAATAGGAATAAAGCCATTTGTTCCTCTGTCAATAGAAAGACACTTGTGTTTACTGGAAGAGGTAATTATCTTTTGGTTGAACATGCAGCAAAACATCAGGAACCAAATCTACTCCTGAGTGTTCAGTTCTTGTACTAAAGCAAATGTTAGCTTCTGAGGACAAAATAAAAACTAAAAAAAGAGTGGAATACTTACTATGCATCAACACACAGAGGAACAGAGCAGCTATCCTGAAGATGGAAAGCAGACGAATGTATCTGGTGATGATCAACACATTTCCTATAATGAAAGGCCTCTAGGGAATGGCAAAAAGCAGAAGCTGGCTGATGAAATAAAGTCATCTTCAGCAGGGGGCCTATAGAAACCACCAAACCACCTTCATGCTATTGAAAACTAAGCATGACAAATGACAGCAATGAAAGATTTCCTCTGTGTGCTTCTTGCTTTTCTGATCACGAATCTGTTTCCTCCTTGGTAGCAAATAACCAGATTTTGGCAAGAGATGGGTGTCTCTAAATGTCATTCCTGTAGGTATTTATCATAAGTGCCTCTTTATTCTAAAGTGGGCATCAGAAGCTGCCCTCAAGTGTTAAGCCTAGATACATGCTCACAGTTTACCCATGCAATACTAGAATCACACAATATCCTGACCTGGAAGGGACCCAAAAGGATCATCTAGTCCCACTCCTGTCCCTCCACAGGACAACCCCAGAGTCACCCCACACATCTAAGAGCATTGTCCAGATGCTTCTGGAATTCCATGAGAGTTGGTGCCACAACTGCATCCCTGGGGAGCCTGTTCCAATGCTCCACCACTCTCTGAAGGAAGAACCTTCTGATACCCAATCTGACCCTCCCCCTGGCATAGCTTCATGCTACTCCCCTGGGTCCTGTTGCTGGTTACCAGAGAGGAGAGATCAGCTCCTGCCCCTCCTTCATCTGGTGAGGAAGTTCTAAACCATCCAAAAATCAACTTTCAGCTATAGCCAAGTGTTGTTTATGTTAAGGTCCAAGTCTTTATTTCACCCAGTAGACTCATGGCTAGGCTTCGTGAACGAAGATTTGGGAAGGGCTCTACCCACATTTGTTGCAAGCGCGTTGGTGGCTAAAAAGGCCAATACGAGATAGGCATGAGCAGTTGCAAAAGGCAGAGCAGAAAGACTCCTTAGATGGTGTGTTCAGCAAGGCACAATTCTTTCTGCATTGTCTTTTCTCCTCAAGACTGATCCTGTGTGCTTTCTCAAAAGCATCCGCAGTGTTATAGATGGTGTGTCTCCAGGCCTCCCGCTTGGAGGCCAGAGTAGACCAGTTATGATGATCAATATGGCCATGGCCGAGATGTTGTTTCAGGGAGTCCTTGTATCTTCTCTTTGGGGCTCCTCTCTTGCGGCAGCCGGTGGCAAGTTCACCATAAAGCAAGATCTTAGGGAGGCGGTGATCCTTCATCCTTGAGACGTGCCCTATCTATCACAACTGTGTTCTCAGTAACATGGCATCAATACTTGTGACTGCTGCTTGTTCTAGAACAGATGTATTGGTCACATAATCTGACCAGTGGATGTT
>VWZX01008513.1:24476-36512 GCA_013399015.1 Galbula dea | reverse complement strand
TTTCCAGTCAGTGGGGATTTCACCAGACTGCCATGATGTTTGGAATACAATAGAGAGTGGCTTAGCAACCTCTCCAGCCAATTCTCTCATTACCCATGGGTGTATCCCATTGGGTCCCATGGAGTTGTGAAGTTTCAGGTTTTCCATATGGTCATGAACCTGATCTTCACTTACTACAGGCAGTTCTATTCTTCCAGGTCCTGCCATTATCTTCTTTGACTTCATGGGTGTGCCGGGAGCCCTTGCCAGTGAAGACTGAAGTAAAGAATCTGTTGACATCCTTGGCCTTCTCCATATCCCTCATCACCAGTTCTCTCGTTTCTTTTCTGAAGGGGCCCGCACCTTCTCTAACCTTTTTCCATTAATATATCTATAGAAATTTTTACTCTTCCCCTTGATCTCCCTGGCTAGATTTAATTCCCACTGAGCTTTAGTTTTCCTAACTAGTTCTCTTGCTCTCCAGACAGCTTCCCAGTATGCCTCTAATTCTAGTTGCCCCTTCTTCCACTCCTTATTTAGGTTCTTTTTATGGGTTAGTGTGCCCAGGAGTGTCTTGTTCATCCAGGGAGGTCTCCTAGAATTCTTTCTTGACTTTCTCTTTTTCGGGATACTTGGCCCCTGGACACAGTGCAGGTGAGCTTCGAAAATTGACCAGCTGTCCTGGGCTCCCCTTCCCTCTAGGGCTTTGTCCCGCAGTACTTTGGCCATCAGATCCCTATAGTTTGTCTTAGTTCTGGAGTTGCCTCTGATATAGAGTCTGTGAGTGATTCAGGACTTTTAGGTTACAAATCAAAAGACAGCATGTCTGCAAATGACCAATTCTGAACAATCCAATCTGAACTGTATTGAGAAAAAGCACGTAAATGAAAGGGGGCTTCACAGAAAGGCAATGTTTTAAAAATGGCTATTAATTAATAGCACTTAATACCAAAGTTTCAATGCCAAATTGTTATTACTAAATATGATCTAACACAAACTTGTTAATATCTAATCTATGGTTTATAGTTTTTTTAAACTCTACTGCTTCTGGAACTTGCAGTGAAACTTTTGCATTAAGAAGACTCAGCAATAATTATCCTCCAGATGGACTAAAAGGTCTGGGGATGTTTTGTTTAAATGACATAGCCACACAAAAGCTCACAGATTAAGCAACTGGTGAAAAACAGCAATTTGTGAGTTTTTAAAAAAGCTTGGATAATACTGCACTTTAAGTCAGCAGAATATGCAGATAAACACATATTTAATAAGGCTACTTGAACTCATAGGTTTATATGAGCTAGGGAAAAGAATCCTTGTGGGCTAACTGTGTAATCAAAAACTGCCCAATAAAATGGCCAAATAGCACTAGAGAGCAAATGTCACTCCAGCCTTCAAAACAGCAAGAAGGAGGAGCCACGTAACTCTAGACCAGTCAGCCTCACCTCCATCCCTGGAAAGGTGATGGAACACTTTATTCTTGACTCTGTCTCTAGGCATAACAAGGATAAGGGGGTAACTTCTGTGATTCTGTGAGTTCTTCTATTAGAAGAATAAAGTAGAAATAGTAGAAATACTACTTCTGAAATGAGGGAAGATAAGCTGATTAAATTTGATATGAATGACAACTGCATCTGCAACATAAGCACCATTGTCCTGGTTTGGGTTAGAACAGAACTAATTCTTTTCAGTGATTTTACTTTCTAAAGTATTCCATCCCATATGCATCATATTCAGTATATAATTGGGGGTCAGTCCCCCTTGTTAGATTGCTCTGCATCAGGCACTTGAAGGTCATCCCTAATTTCCTGCATCAGGCACCTGAGGATTACCCCTAGTTCCTGCATTCCAGCACTAGGACCCTGCCCCCAAGGGGAGTCGAACTCGTGGGGAGCTGGAATCGTGGTGGCACCTGGAGAGCTGGTACCAGGAGGTCTAGTAGTGGGACTTCTGCTGCTGCAGCTTCAGTGGTGACATGGTTATCATTGNTATGTATAAACAAAACTTCAGAAAACAAAAACTTGAAAAACAAGCAACTTTGGAAGTGAGTGGAGAAGGTGGAAATTCTAGGATGTAAATGGATAACATTAAGGGAGAACAACAACCAGTGTAATAACATCCTAAGGAACAGCATTTGTACACTTATATTGAATTTAGAGCAAGGCATCATTGTTTTCTTGGAAATCTTGCAGTATCAGAGCAACACAGCAATATTATTAACTGTAATGGGGTGGTGGCTCCTGATAAAGTAGAACTGGCCTCCCTATCCAGAAGTTTTCAGAAACAAAGAAATGTTTTACATATGATAGGGAACATGCAGATCAGCATTTTGTACTTCTCCTACTACCCATTTCTCCTTGTGAGACTTCTTTTGAAACTCACTCCTCTTTCTCAAGATGCTATATGCAGCTGGGTGACAGAAAGACTTTCCCCTGCTGAACAGAGCTATCTAACTGCATTTTCCTCCAAACTGGGAGCTAACTGTTTAGCAGGAGATCCCCAAAGGGATCGGAGACATTGCACAGATAGCAATTTAGCATTTACATGAGGTTCTTGCCATCTCCAAATGCTCCTCATGCTGTCCAAATGACACTTCCAGATTTGACAGACTGGAATGCAAAATCTGAATACTTCCACAACAATATCTAGTGCTAACATCAGGCCAGAATAACCTAATCTTCACCAGTTTGCTTTCCAGTGTATAGCAAAAAATGATCTAATACTGCAGTTATCTTGTACAATTAATTTTAATGCATGGTCTGTATTTTGAGACATGCTGTGCAATCACTTTGTTTTGAATGTGATTACACTAGCGCATAAGAAGAATTTGTCCAATTCTACATAGTTAATACTCTGTTGTATACATATAATAGTCTGTTATGCTATTCATTTAGAAACATACAGCATACAGAAATATAATTATTAAGTATAAAAACCAGCTAGTATTTTTTGAAAGCACAAAGCATGAGCAAGCAGAGACTCCTATAATGCTAAGGTGGCTAACTTGCTTGTTGAAATGATTTTCTTAAACAACAGACCACATTCTTTAGAAACAATCTGTCTGCATAATAAAGCATCTAGTTTTTTAAAGGACACTTAAATCTTCAGTAAGCAGTAGACATAATGCTTCAATCAGATTTTGTTAGTTTACAAATGGTAATCTCTTCTTCACAGAATCACAGAATTGCAGAATGTTAGTAGCTGGAAGGGACCTCAAAAGATCATCTAGTTCAACCCCTCTGACACAGCAGGATTCCCTAGACCAGCTCACACAGAAACGTGTCCAGATGGGTTTTGAATACCTCCGGAGGAGAAGACTCTGCAACCTCTCTGGGCAGTCTGTTCCAGTGCTCTGGCACCTCAACTGGGAAAACATTTGTTCTTGTATTCACAGGGAACCTCCTGTGCTTCAGCTTACAAGCGCTGCCACTTGTCTTGTCACTGCGCATCACTGAGAAGAGCCTGACCCCATCCTCCTGACACCCACCCTTCACATACTTGAAAGCATAGAGGAGGTCACCTCTTAGTCTCCTCTTCTCCAAGCTCAAGAGACCCAGCTCCCTCAGCCTTTCCTCAGAAGGAAGATGTTCCAGACCCTTCATCATCTTTGTGGCTCTGTGCTGGGCTTTTTCCAGCAGTTCCCTATCTTTCTTCACCTGAGTGGCCCAGAACTGGATACAATATTCCAGATGCAGCCTCAGCGGGGTAGAGTAAAGGGGCAGAAGAACCTCTTTCGGCCTACTAACCCTCTTGGTTTATACTAATTTTCATTGTTACAATACTTGCAAGTAAAATTGAGGTACATTTTCCCAAATTTGGTGTTGAGATTCCTCAGACTGAAGTCAGTTCATGAAAATATTTTCTAAAAATGAATTTTAGCAATAAAATGGATTTTTAAATTTCCTCATCTTCTGTTTAACACAACAGCAATACAAAAACCTACTATATACTCTTATTCTAATTTAGATTAATGTTGCTCCATTTTCAAAGAGGAACTGAGGAATAAGTGCATTCCCATGCATCCTATGAGATTAGAGCTTCTTTCTTTGTCATCTATAAATACAATGATCCCATTCCAGATGCCTGCGTGGAGCTCCCTATGAACTAACTTTAGCAATCCTCTGGAAATAGTACCTATTCCAAGGTGCTTTACACAATCCATAGAAGAAATCAGGCTTCTGCACAAGAGCAATTAATCTATTTAAGATGTGATAACAACCAGGTGGTACGAATCTCATCAGTGTTCCAAGTGCATCACATAAATTATTTGTTTGCATTAATGAAGAGGAAATCTTTCTGGAAAACTAGACCTGTTACGCAAACGTGTTAAAGCTTGTTAGGTCTTTACTTATCTATTTTTTTTAACTTAATATTTAATCTCCTGCACTAATGAAACAAATGAAAAATCTTTCACCTTAGGAAACACAGTTGACATCAAATATTTCCTTCTGCCTTTCTCCTTAACACTCTGTTGAAGTGAAAACAGACAAGGCCATTCTGCCATACTGCTATTCCTAGAAAGAATCATCAAACTGGTGGAAACAGACAACATAACACAGTCTGTACTAGAGAAGAAACAGAGAGCAGAGTATTTGGTTTCATAATACAAGCTATGGGGATCAGGAGGGAAAAAGAGACATGAGAAACAACTTCTCAGTAGTAATCTGGTAAAAGCCAAGCCTACTTTAGACTCTATCAAAAGTAATATTCAGTATTTTGTGGGTATATAATACCTCTTCGAATGCTTCTCCTCAGCTTGTTACAAAGGTCGATGCGAGGGTTCTCCAAGCTATCCTCTATGGAGCCAGGGCTTTGCTCAGGAGATGAGGGCCCTTTGCTAAGGTCCAGTGGTACTTTGCTACCTGTTGGGGGCGGGGAAGTGGCTGGGCTGTAGTTTGAGGTGGGACTGTTTGCCACAGATGAAGTAGAGAGGTCAAGGGCACCGATTCTCGAATTCAGTGGTGAGGTTAATGATAGTTTTCGGGTTCTGACAGGTGAGGAAGTTCTGGAAAGTGACAATGGAGGAGGAGAAGAAAACTTGCGACAAAGATGTGGTGACTTCCCATCAGCCAGGTACTCTCCTCTGTTGTTTTGATTGGTAGCAAAGAATAACTCTAAAGACCTGAAGGAAAAAAATAAAACCCAGCAACGGATGATACCAAAGGCTGAACAGATTTAAGTGAAAACAAACAAATGTGCAAATCTACGTGACACTGCAAAATATGTATGACACTTAGTTGTCAAAGCCCAGGCAGAAAGTTGAGACAGACTTATCTAAAAACTTATGTCCTATTCACATAGGAAGAAATTCCTTCTTAGATTATTTATAGAGCAGAAAATAATGGAAAAAATTATACTAAAAAAAATGGCAACATGGTAATTCTGTAAAGAAACGTATGATATAAGGGACAAATCTCCAGAGCTCACCGGACAGGAATGGAAGTGAAGGGCCGTCTGTATATGTCTGAAAGTTTTTCCAGTACAACAGCTGCAGTAGTAAATATACGGTAAGTATGTAGAAAAGTATTCAGGAAATCAATACTCAGAAATCTCAAGTCTGTTAGCCGCTCCAAAAGGCGCTCGACGCTTGCATAACGGATTTGGGGTACTTTGCATGAATTCAGTGTTTTGCTGAAGCAGATATCAATATCATCTCTATGAAGACGAGCATCAGACCTAAACAAAAGTTTAAAAAGTTACGTTTTACCAAGGAGGAAAAGTGATTATGGCACACCAGTGATATGACTTTTGCTGGTCCTATCAACATGGAAGCAGCAAAATTTATACACTTTCTTGTATTTCATCAGCACAAGAAAACAAATCTCTGTCAATACCTGCTTCCATTAAGTTATTTTTTATGCCATAACTAAGGGAACTTAATTTTTTTTTTTTTGCAAATTCATATTTCAAAGTCTAAGAAACTATTAATTAGGCATAATTTTCTGAAGTGAAACAGGAGGCAGAATTGTGCTCTCTTGTTTGTTTGATGCTTTTGTTGCCTCTAGTTCAACATCACTAAAAGCTCAGTATAGAATAACAGAGGATTTACTGCAATTTTTTTCTGCTCTTATCTAGCTTTACCTAAAGCAAACTAATGGACTCCAGCATAAGACAGCAAAATGAACCCCTTAGGTAAGCTTAAGGGCTCACCTGCAAGGTAACACCTGCCCCCAGGCTCCAAGAATTACTTTTAAAAAAACCCATAAAGATAAAAGGAAAAGCATGAAATATCTCAGATTTCAAAAAGGAAACCGTGGAAAGGCCTTGTTTCAGGGAAAAAAAATGATTGGACTAATTTTTGTTTAGATATCAGAACAAAACTCAATCATTTACATAACCCTATTCAATACAGTTTTGCTTAATTTTATGTAGTTGAAGACAGAGTTTGTAAAAAAAGGGATGGATACTAAGTAAAGCATCTTTCAGTACTTTTTTGTTATAAACAATTGCACTTTCTTAGAATACACCATCAAAATATTCCACACATTTCTACATTACATTTCACAAAAGAAATAGGAAAAAAAAAATCTTCCTTTTTAAGTTGGGTTCTCAAAAAAGTTGCACATTTTTTTTAATCTCATCCAAAGACATCTGACTGCAAAAGTCAATGTGTGCTAAAAATCAGATAAGTAAAATCTCAGAAACAGAACATCAAATTTGTGTCTCTTGTTAAGAACATCTACATTTTCAGAATTAAGATTTCTTTCTCTTGACCTTGGGCTTAAGACATTGTTGTACTCTACCATTTGGAAACAAATTCATGTATCTTTAACATTCAGCAGGTAACAGAAGTATTTACACAGTGTAAAGTTCCTGGAACAAAACTCCAGACAATAGAATGCTTTCTTTACAGGGATAAAAGGAATGTGCCATAATGGTGTACTCACAGATGTTATGTGTGTTTCATTTCTAAACACATATAAAGAGAGGAAAGCCAACAACTACAAAAGAGGCATTTGAGAAACCTTCAAGTATAGAGTACATCCAAGAGAGAGAAATGGGCTGCACCAGATAACAGTAAAAAAGGAAATTCTCACACTTCTTTACCTATATTCTTTATATTGGATGATAGCAGAGATAACTCAGGTAAATACAGATCTATAAGGGATTCAAGAGGTTAAGTTGTGCTAGAAATTTGGAATCATGTATTGAAAATTGCTGTCTACAAATAGAAGTTACTTATTACAATAAATGACTGAAAGAATCCAAGCATGAAAGAAGCAAGTTTATGAATAATGATGTTACCTTGATGTGACCAGTTAAAAGGATGAGAGAATTCTTTTTTCAGAAATAAAAGAAATAAAAGGAAGAAAAATTTTAGCTAATACAACAGAATAGCTTGGAAAATTATGCTTCAATGCAGTCAACCTAAATTTTGAACAGATTTTGAAATAAAATTGAGTTGCATGACAGAAAATCTAACTGAGAATAAAATTATTCATCTGATGCATAACTGAAGGCAACTTCACTAATAACAGAAAAATCTGAGCTGTGAGCCTATATAGTCCAATGCTGTGAACTGAGAAGTTACCATTTTGAGTCCCTGCTACCATTTCAAGAATGAGATTTGAAAAGTTATGTTTTAGGATGCAGAATTAATTCCTTCAACAAAAATGGAGAAAAAAAAAATTAAAAGGCTGTATCTTCCAAATATACATTCTCTTTTGTTAAAACTTTTATTAAAAAAATCAGCAAGCTGTTCTATTCACTGGAAAAAAACCTCTGCACTTACTTGATCATATGTGGCACTGTGACTTTAGAATTTTCTTCAAATACTATAGTCATTAAACCATTGCATCTTATATTATCAATGCACTGTGAAAATAAAATACAAATACTGTTAAAATCCAAACACAGGGTAAAGAGACTGGCTTCCATGCTTTCCATATCATTGCAAGCTTAAAGTATAGCTCTTACAGGTTATGGACTGCATGGTACAAATTATTTTTAAAAATTAAAAGCAGTGATGCAAGAATTATAGTAGACATGCTTCTCTAGTCTTCTGCCTCTGATTTGCACATCTGCAAGTCCATGATCCTTAACCAGCACTCTCAGGGTATTCAGCTCAGCATCCTTTTTTCCACATGATTAATTATTGTGAGTGGGAAGTGAATTTTCCTTTGAAAAGTCTTTGAAACTGAATAAAATTAAGTATCTCTAGCATTTCCTGAATGAGTGTTAGGCTTGAAAAATCAATACTGCAAGAAAATTAGAACACTTTATACACAAACATATACAGTAGTACCTTAACTGTAACACTGTGCAAAAGGACCAAAGAAAAATATAAACAATTTTGAGAAACAACACTTGTAAAAACAAATTCAAGTGGTGCTGTCATTGTGAAACATAGCTATGAAGATGCTGTCCAAGGAGTTCCTTGCAAATTGTTGTAAAAGCATTTTGGGTTAGGTATTAGTCTGTGTCATGGTCAGAGTAGATATTCCTTTAGAAATTGCAGGCTGTCTTGCAGCCAGTAGAGGTGTACAAACTAGTGTTGCACAAGCTGTCCTTCAAGCCTCAGGGCTGCTCAGGGCTGAGGGTGCACAGGGGTAGCTTGAAGTCCTTTGCACACCATTATTTTCTGGTTTGTACTTCTATGTAATTAACAGAACACAGAACAAGTGTTGCACTTACAAATCTGCCAAGAGTCTGACAGTGGATAAGGATTATACGGTCTGCAAGAAGTACCTGCTACCTAACACCACAGGGTTTGTCTTTATAATACTTTCTAGGGATTTCTTCATCAAGTACCATATGTAGATCTAAACCCACTATTTCTTTACATCAACAAGAAGTTTCCTTTATTATCACTTACCTTGACTTCAGGAATGAAAATAGTCTTCTGGCTTTTGAACATCCCATAGCAAAATAATGATTCATGTTAGATTGGTCAAACAAGATCCTCAGAGGCCTCTTCAGGTTTAAAATATATCTACATAACTATATATGTAAAGTATGATCTATGCAGCTATATGTGGTTTTAAATTCAGATATTTAAGATTATTTGAAAAGTAGAGTTGCAATAATTCACATTCCGATTTTTTCAAATCATTACTTAAAACCTCTTAGAAAAATACATCTAATAAAGGTATGTAATTTTGTCCATGTGACTTTTAAATATTGCAAAGAAGCCCTTAGCAGCAGGCATACAACTGCCTGACATAATTCAGCACTGTTATTCTCAGTCCGCACAGGCCTAACATTTCACAGAATCACACAGAATCATTACGGTTGGAAAGGACCCTCAAGATCATCTAGTCCAACCGATAGCCCTACACTACTCTTACCCCTAAATCATCCCCTGAAGAAATCACCTCTCTGATGAAGACTTTAATTCTCTGATGGACTTAATTGTAGCTAAGGAATGACTGGAATGGGGATCTAAGGCTGAAGGACAACAATCTCAAACTAGACAAGGGGAGACTTCTTCAGCAACAACATAACCCATGCACTTTTCCTAAGAAGTTTATGTTTTGCATGAAAGGACTATGAATTAAAGAATCCTCACTAGGAACATACAGACAAATATGACTTACATGCCTTATACATATATAATTTAGTAAGAACCCAGAATTCTGGAAGCCAAGACTAATGCTGTGAGTGAACTGCAAGTACGTGTAACATTTCGTTTACTTGCAAAGATAGGAGAACATGTATTTACTAAAAAAAATAGTTCTTGTGTGTCCTTTTTGCCAGCATAGATCCTGTGTTCTCCTCGAGGGCTGCAGCAAGCATTAAAAAGAAAACAATGCTTGTGAGCAGGCAATTCAGGAATATTTAATGGCAGTGTTTCTTCTGGCAACGGGCTTAGTCAGAAACACAATTCAGTTTTAAAGAGACCAGAGGTCTCAATTGTTTAAAAGTTCTCATGCATTTTCCAAATTTTCACCCCAAATTTTCTTTCTCCAGCAGAAGAAAATTTCCATATTTTCTGTGTTGTTTGTTTCTTTCTTGCTCTACAGATGGAGTATAAGCACTAAGTCAACGGATTTGACTGCTACTTGTAAAGAACAGCACTGATTTGTGCCCCAAATGTCTGTGCAATCTGCACAGCGTTTTGTGCCCCTTTTTACTTTTTCTTTTTTTTTTTTTTTTTCAGTTTTAAGCTGCCTCTTAGCCCCTCAGCATCTCTTGCTTCCCTTCCTCTGTAAGACTGGACAAGTTTTTTCAGCCTCACTATGCAAACAGACACTGGTTTTCTCAGACTTTCACTTACAGGTTTTTGTTGATTGCTGGCCCTGTGTCTCTTCAAAATACTGCTGTCTCTAAAAGCTGGGAGATGTCCCCTTCCCCAAAGAGGGACAAGGGGAGAAAACCTTCTATTTCCCTGGCCATCTGGCCAACCCTTTGCTGTCACAGCTCTATGCAGCTAGTCATGTTTACCTCTGCCTTACTGAAAACTCCTAAGATTTGTATTCACACTGCTCTGAAGTTCAGCTGTGGAACTTTTCAAATTTTCCCCTAACACCACAGTAGCACCATTTGGAGCTGAAGTGGTTTGGAGAAAATCTGACCTTTAGAGGCAGAACCAAACTCTCATCTGTAGTCTATGTGGCCTGCAGATGACAATCTTATTTAAATTTATTATTATTTGGGCTAAGAATGGACTTATTCCTGTGTGTCTTATGTTCCAGGCCACTTCTTCAATGGTCTTTCCTCCCCAGCAAATAACTCCAATACTTTTACATGTCAATGGAACATCATAATTCACTGACAATCCATTTTGTAAATAATTCTACAGCAAGGTCTGTCTGCAAGACCTGTATGCACTGAGTTGCAGCTCACACTGTATTTTGAGATTTTTATCTCTCTTCCTTTAAAAAAGTTAGTCCACAAAAAAAGTAAATCAGAGTACTTATTTTTAAGAAATTTCTACTCATTATGATGATTCATAGATCATAGAATCATTATGGTTGGAAAGGACCCTCAAGATCATCAAGTCCAACCAATAACCCTACACTACTCTTGTCCATAAACCATCCCCCGAAACACCACATCTACCTGCTTCTTGAAAACCTCTAGGGGTGGTGACTCCACCACCTCCCTAGGCAGCCTATTCCAATACTGCACCACTCTTTCAGTGAAGAAATTTTTCCTGATTTCTAATCTAAACCTGCCCTGGCACAGCTTAAGCCCATTACCTCTCGTCCAATCACTAGATGCAAGGGAGAAGAGGCCAACACCCGCCTCCCTAGAACAGCCTTTCAGGTAGCTGAAGAGAGCAACAAGGTCTCCCCTCAGCCTCCTCTTCTCCAGGATAAACAGCCCCAGCTCCCTAAACCTCTCTTCATAAGGCTTGTTCTCCAGACCCCTGATCGGCCTACTTGCTCTTCTCTGCATCCTCTCCAGCACCTCGATGTCCTTCCTATAGTGCGATGCCCAAAACTGCACAAAACTCAGGTGATGCCTCAGCAGTGCCAAGTACAGTGGAAAGATCACCTCCCTGCTCCTGCTGACTACACTGTTCCTGATACAGAACAGAATGCCATTGGCCTTCTTAGCCACGTGGGCACACTGCTGGCTTATGTTCAGCCAGCTGTCAATCAACACCCATAGGTCCTTCTCCGGTGGGCAGCTCTCCAGCCACTCCTCCCCAAGCCTGTAGAGCTGCTGGGGGTTGTTACGACCAAAATGCAGGACTCAACATTTAGTCGTATTGAAACTCATACAATTGGCCTTTGCCCACTGATCCAGCCTGTCTAGGTCCCTCTGCAGAGCCTGCCTGCCCTCAAGCAGATCGACACTTCCACCCAGCTTAGTGTCATCTGCAAACTTACTAAGGGTGCACTCTATCCCCTCTTCCAAGATATCAATAAAGATGTTGAACAGGAGTGGCCCCAGCACTGACCCCTGAGGGACACCGCTCATGACTGGTTGCCAACCGGATTTGACTCCATTGAGCTCAACTCTCTGGACTCGGCCATCCAATCAATTTTTGATCTAGCAAAGCATGTGCACATCCAAGCCATGAGCAGCCAGCTTCTTTAGTAGAATGTTGTGGGAAACTGTGTCAAATGCCTTGCTAAATTCAAGGTAGACAACATCCACAGCATATCTCCA
>VWZX01008513.1:1641-24465 GCA_013399015.1 Galbula dea | reverse complement strand
CAGCATATCTCCATCATCTGGAGATGTTGTCTGCAATGGTAGCGTCTTTGGCAGTCCATCAAATTCCACACTGATATTTGTCTAATCAGCTATTTCTCTTGAAATTAATAGAGGATAGGACTCAAATTCTGAACTATGTAAGATCTATACACTTTTTGGTTTTATGTATCAACATAATAGCAATAGCCTCTATTTAAATCTGGTTAGTTCAAAGTTCTGATTTTTCATAGTGCATTCAACTTCTTTCAGTGAATAGATTCTTATAAATGTTTGTCTATCTTTAGCCAAAAGCACTACAAAAAAAATATATCCCTGGCACTCAAGTATTTTAAAACACCATTTTTCTTCATTCACAATGAAAACAGTTTCTGCATACTGTCAGGACACAGTAATATTAATAATAGTTTCTTTCTGGAGGAAAACAGAGTTTATGTCATTTTCTTAATCTATGGGATATGACTATTGATATGATATAATATAATTTTCACTCTCAGGATTCTGAAGTGCTTTTTGATCTGTATAAAATTTATGAACAAACAAGCACTATCCCTATTCTTAAATCAAAATACATATCTGGATAGTCTCTCCTTAGACATAAAAATGATTACCATTAGAATCACGTTTGCCAACTGACAATTTTGCATTTTATATGCTATGTCTCTCATTGAGAAATACATGTCACTGATAACTCCAATGAAAAGACAGTATTTTGAGGAAAACAGATATTGCTAAGGGTTTTTCATATCGATCACAGCAAATCAGTCCTCAGGAAATCAACATCTTTCTCCTGGATTAGTTTCCAGATATAAAGAATAAAGTAAGATCTCAATATAAAAAAGATAAAGAATGCATTAGGGTACCTGACTTATATCACTTGTCCATGCAGCTTTCTCCTGTCGTGATGGGGCTAACAGGACAACAGTAAAAGGAGGAGCATCAGTAGGTTCTACTACAAGCTTGAAATCAAGGTGTCCAAACACTTGTCCAGAACCTTTTGCTATATCACAGAGGGGGGATTAAAAGTCAAAATGTGAGACTTCAGAATATAAAACAAAGAAAATAATGTTTTCATTTAAAATGGAATTTACTTTAAAACATCTTTCCAACAAAGAATAAACTCAATTGGGGATCCAAGCCTCATTTTTTTAAGTACACCAAATATGAAGAATGCTGCAAATATGCAATAGAGGGAGTTGCTATACATTACTTTAAAGATACCAAATAAGGGTGAAGTATTTCTAATGATTCTACACTGATAAACTCTCAGCATACTAGAAGTATCACTAAAATTAATGAAACTACTTTCATGATTCAAGGGCCAAACCTGCCTAAAATTTCCGGCAGGAAGCCAAAACGAGTAACAGTAAAATCAACTTGGGATTATGTTTTGTTATTTCACTTGAAGAAGCTTGCAGTCAAGATTTGTAGGGAGTCCAAGACAAAAACTTTCCACTAATTCTGCCAACTCACTCAACCCACATGTATTTAAGAAATGCAATTATCTGCTTCTTCTTTTAAGACATTTTTTTTTTCTTTCTCAGATTCTCTGGGTGAAGTCATACACAAAAGTCAGCAAATAATTTGTCACATTCCTTCAAGCCAGCCTACTTGAAAATCCTATGTGGGATGTCAACAGCAAGAACAAATATAACAAAACAAAGCCTTATCCAAGTCAGCATGCCCATTATTGAAACATCTATTCTTCTCAATCAGTTTAATGCTGTGCTCCTCTGGTTTTGTGAAAGGGAAGAATGTATCAATTTCTTCTTATGAAAAATAAACAAAGGGTACCAATGTTGAGAAACTAGGAACTGTAAATACTAAAAAGAGCTCAATTTAACTTACAATCATCATCACTTGCATCTGTCTCCTCAATCAGTGTGCACTCTATTAAGGACAGAACACCTCCTGTCTACAAAAACAAAGCACATTTTTCACAGGTTTTTACATTTGTTCCTGTTTGCCACTACAGTTATTTTTAAACTTTAACATACCTTAATTTAAGGTTTTACAATACTCAGAGCTCTTAGGAAGAAACATCAATTTCATGATGCATATTTTTCCTCAAGAATTAAGCCCAAGTAGATTAAATATAACATTTTTCTTAATGAAATAAATCAGTAGTATATTCAAATGTGAAAAAAAATTCTCTCATTTTTGATCACACTATAATTTATCTCATATACAGACTCGTTCACAAGTTTCAAAAAAGTTAACTACAATTTGATCTTCTGAATTTAAATCAAATCAAGATTTTTTCAAAGGTTCTGTTACATTCTACATACTTTGCAAAGTACTTGAACTTCTTAAGGGGTGCAGAGTGAGAAAGCATATGAACAGTCTTAATAACCTCTCAGAAATGTCTTTGTCAGGTTAAAATTCTATTCAACATAATCCACTCTGTAAACTACCAACACCTCTTTATTCACGAGTCAACACTGAAAGCCTGATTCTCAGCAAATATAACTAGAGTCTTCTTAGAAGAGTTTTCAGTTAAAGAGAATGTGCTTTTCAGGAAAACAGAATTTACTTTTAAAATCAATTGTCTTAGAGCTCTGGAAGATATTCTTTGGTAATGCCACAGGGTTTTACTGGCTGATACATGCACTGAAAACTAACTTTAATTCAGTGCTAGCTTATACAAAAAGACATGCTGATGTTTTGTTTCTAAGCCTCAGCTTGTCAGAATGCCATGGTTCTGGAAAAAAATGTCTGTAGTTAGCAAGAACACTGGCTGAATCCTTCTATTTGCAATGAGAAGATAAAGCAGTTAACTGCTGTGCATTACCTCAATTCTGTTTATAACACCGCACACAAATCTCAAGTTAAAGCCAAAAAATAACAAAATATCGAAATCTCACTGAAATTGTGTTTCCATTTTGTAAATTGCATTATTATGTAAAGTCTGTACCTTGAGAAGATGCAGCTTTCCTCCTGAACTTCTTGTACAAATTAGAAAATGTTTTGTAAATAAGAAGCACTGTCTTTCTCCTTCTTTCTTCAAAGATAACGATCCCAGACGAACTTTACTAAGTTTTCCCCTCTCAACTGAAGGGACCTGAATAAGGGAACCTGATAATAAAGATGTGAAATTCACTGTACTATAGTAATGCTAAATGCAGGCAGTATTGTAACTGTTAATGAATTGAATATTGTCAATTAATGCAACTAAGTATCAATATATATAAAAATCAGTTTTAAGTGCAAGATGATCAGCTTTTTTTTGCACAAGTTCTCTTCTTTATGATACACAGACACTCAAGTACAGTCTAGACTAACATTTATGTACATGGCAAAATTAGATCTTTGGCAAATTCTTACGTAATTTAAATACATTAAAGTCACAGAAAACGAAGCTGAACAGCAAACTGCACTTTAAACAGCCGCTAGATTTGCAGGAGATAAATTACTTACAAAGAGACATAGGATGAGAAGAACAGGTTTTGAGGGAAAAGTGTTTGTGTATGTTGGTCTGCCCATGTGTGAGAGAGATGGAAATAAAGCACATTTCTTCTTATCTTATGCTGCATAATTTTCAGTGCTCCACAGCTCATCTAAAATGTGTTACCAGTAAAACACTTCTGAACTAAATTGAACCTCGTTACATAAGTCTGAATTTGTGCTCTGCAGAACTGCAGACTGGGGACAATTTGCTTCTCTATCATTTCATACCTCAAAACTAGACTGTGACCAACTTTTCCAGATGGATATTGCCATGTACTTCCAAATTTAGATCTGGAGTTAAATTTGGTGAAGCAAAATTCCTTTATATACCTCAGAATCATAGAATCATTAAGGTTGGAAAAGACCTCTAAGATCATCAAGTCCAACCATTAACCTATCACCACCATGACACTTCACCTAATGTCATTAAGTACCACATCTATATGTTTTTTGAACAACTCCAGGAACAGTGAGTCCATCACTTCCCTGGGCAGCCCATTCCAATGCTTAACAACTCTTTCTGTGAATAATTTTTTTCCTAATATCCAGTCCAAACCTTCTCTGGTGCAACTTGAGGCCATTTCCTTTTGTCTTATCACTGGTGACCCAGAAGAAGAGGCCAACTCCCACCTCACCACAACCTCCTTTCAGGTCTCGAAGGGAATTTAAAACAACCTGCTGTTACCAGACAGAGTAGCCAAGAGAACTCCTTATCTCATTCCCATGCATCTATCCTTACTATCTCCCTTACGCTGCTTCTTACCTTATTCCAACACTGGCTAGTTAATGGAGCTGAACCAGCAGGAAATTAATGCTACAAAGAAGTAGGTGACTTAGTTCCCTCCTATGCCTCACTGAAAGGTCAAAAAAGCACCAGTGGTAACTGATGCAAAGGAATTAGCAACAGCAGAACAAGCATGAGGGGATGGATATTGGTGATGAATGGATATAAGCTTTTCAGAAGGGATAGACAAGGAAGGAGAGACAGGGGTGTGGCCCTGTATGTTAGGGAGTGTTTTGAGTGTACAGAACTTAATTTCAATGATGATAATGTTGAGTATTTATGGGTAAGGCTGAAAAGGAAGGCAAATCAGGGAGATCCTGAGCTGGGAGTCTGCTATAGAACACCCAACCAAGATGAGCAGGCAGATGAAATATTCTATAAGCAGCTGGCTGAAGTCTTGCAATCATCAGCCCTTGTTCTGGTTGGGGACTTCAACCTACCAAGTATATACTAGAAATATAACACAGCAGAGAGCAGACAAGTTAGGAGGTTTCTCAAGTGTATAGAAGATAATTTCCTGACACAAATGGCAGATGAGCCTACCAGGGAAGGTGCCTTGCTTGACCTCCTGTTCACTAATAGAGAAGGACTAGTGGGCTATGTGGTGGTCGGAGGCCATCTTGGGCTTAGTGATCACAAATTGGTTAAGTTCTCAATTCTTAGTGATGTAAAGAGAGTGGATAGCCGAATCTCCACCTTGGATTTCCAAAGGGCAGACTTTGGACTGCTCAGAACACTGGTTGAGGGGGTCCCTTGGGAGACAGTCCTGAAGGGCAAAGGGGTCCAGGAAAGCTGAACACTCTTCAAGAAGGAAATTTTAAAGGTCCAGGAGAGAGCTATCCCCATGTGTCATAAGATGAAAGGGCGGGGAAAATGGCCAGCCTGGTTGAATAGGGAACTTTTGATAGGAATTAGGAAGAAAAAGACAGTTTACCACCTGTGTAAGAGGGGCCAGGCAACTCAGGAGGAGTATAGAGATCTTGTCAGGCTATGCAGAGAGGAAATTAGGAAGGCACAAGCCCAGCTGGAACTCAACTTGGCCAATGACATAAAGGACAACAAAAAAAGTTTCTATATGTACATTAACAATCCCTTACTGGACAAGGTGGGGAGAAAGATGTAACCAAGGGTGAGGAAAAGGCTGAGTCATTTAATGTTGTCTTTGCCTCTGTCTTTAATGGACAGACCAACTGCTCTCAGGGTATTCAGCCTCCTGAGCTTGAAGGCAAAGATGGAGAACAGTACAACCCTCACATAATCCAAGAAGTAGTAGTTAATGATCTGCTTCGGCACCTAGACATTCATAAATCTATGCGGCTGGATGGCATTCACCCAAAAATACTTAGAGAACTGGCAGGAGAGCTCACCAAGCCTCTCTCCATCACTTTTCAACAGTCCTGGTCAACAGGGGAGGTACCAGATGACTGGAGGGTGGCTAATGTTATGCCCATCTATAAGAAGGGCCGTAAGGAGGATCTGGGGAACTACAGGCCTGTCAACCTGACTTCGGTTCCAGGAAAGATCATGGAGAGGATCATCTTGAGTGAGCTCTCACAGCAATTGCAGGGCAGCCAAGGGATCAAGGACAGCCAGCAAGGGTTTATGAAAGGAAGGTCTTGCTTAACCAAGCTGATCTCTTTCTATGACCATGTGACTCGCCGTTTGGATGGGGGGAAGGCAATGGATGTTGTCTACTTCGACTTTAGTAAGGCCTTTGACACAGTCTCCCACAGCATTCTCCTGAAGAAACTGGCAAATCATGGTATAGATAAATGTACTCTTCACTGGGTTAAAAACTGGTGGAATGGCCATTCCCAGAGAGTTGTGATTAATGGGGTGAAATCTAACTGGCTGCCGGTCACCAGTGGTGTCCCTCAGGGCTCAGTTTTGGGTCCAGTCTTGTTTGGTGTCTTTATTGATGACCTGGATGTGGGGATTGAAAGCACCCTCAGTAAGTTTGCAGACAACACCAAATTGTGTGGGAGTGTTGATCTGCTTGAGGGCAGAAAGGCTCTACAGAGGGACTCGAACAGGTTGGATCAATGGACCGAGACCAATTATATGAAGTTCAATAAGACCAAGTGCCAGGTCCTGCATTTCAGTCACAACAACCCCAGGCAATGCTACAGGCTTGGGGATGAGTGGCTGGAAAGCTGTGCAGCAGAAAAGGAGCTAGAGGTGCTGGTGGACAGCTGGCTTAATATGAGCCAGCAGTGTGCCCAAGTGGCCAAGAAGGCCATCCGCATCGTAGCTTGTATCAGAAATATTGTGGTCAGCAGGAGAAGGGAAGTTATCGTGCCCTTGTACTTGGCTCTTGTGAGGCCTCATTTTGAGTACTGTGTTCAGTTCTGGGCCCTTCATTATAGGAAGGACATTGAGGTGTTGGAGTGTGTCCAGAGGAGAGCTACCCAGCTTGTGATNCTGGAGGTGTTTAAGAAGTGTGTAGACATGGTCCTTCAGGACATATTCTAGCATGTTCATGGTTGTTGTTAGTTGGTGTTTGTTTCTTTTTTTATATATATAGAATTTTTTTTGTTTGTTTGACTCTGTGATCTCAGAGGTCCTTTCCAACCATGAATCATCTGTGAATCTGTGTGAATTGGCCTCTGTTTCTCAGAGGTAACAAGATATAGAACTCTGATATCTACATCAAAGCTCAAACTAGTGGCAGCATCTTGACACAATGCAATGCTGAAAGAATTACCAATTAAATACTAGGTTTAGTAATTCTTACTCTACATAGTAAAAAACAAAATCTTGTTCAAAGTTCACATAGATAAACTAACAAACATGGAAATCAAGGTAACTGAGAAAGTTATTGTTTATCTTTTATTTTTCTAACCTAGCTCCCTGTACATATTTATGTATCCTTATGTTATTAAACTTAAACTGTCTGGCACTGCAGAACATACACCAGTAAATCTGCAACAGAACTGTGTTCTTTGACAGCCAATTTACATTTAAACTAAATGTGTACAACATTATTTGTGTCACTGCAAGAAAACAAGGAAGTGAATTTTTACCCCAGATATTTACAAAGTACTTGAAAATGTTTTAGGTTCACTTAAATTCTGACCAAATCCAATAAATACATATTGATTGTTGTACATTTCCCTTGGACAAAACAGCCCACCTGCCTCAACTGTGAAAGACAGGAAGGACATCATTCGCATGTGTTGGAACAGTGACTTTTCCATGTCATACCAACTGTGCCCTAGGTCCCACTACAAGGAAAATGAGTGCATACAAACAATTTCCTAAGCAACTTCTCATCGCAAATTGTCAGTGTCCCTTTTCTTCTGAAATTCTATTTACACATTTAGAGTAACAATATTCAATATGTATGTTTCATTTCTGCTCTGCTTCTTAGAATAATACTATCTGTAAACATGATATACTACAGATAGAACTTTAGAAATAATTTTTGGGGTTTTTTTGTGTTTTAATTTTCATTAAAATGATTTTAGGAATACTATTGTGTTCTCTTAAAACAGGCTGAAGGTTGAATGGTGTCTCTTGTATAGAGCTGAAATGTTATTTAATAAGGTAAATAAATTTAATAAGGTAAATCAATTTAATAAGGTAAATCAATTTAATAAGGTAAATCAAGCTAGTGGGTTTTTTTAAATGCAGAGAAGAGAGACTGCATTATCTCTCTTTGATACTCAGTGTTTACAGAAAAACTTCTCCCACACGTGCTGCTGGCTGAAGTCAAGCAAGTACCTCATACATTCTCTTCAAGCCTTTGTGATTAATCACACTGGGGATTTGCCCACCATGTATTCTACTACATATTTCCTCTTAAGGAAAAAAATGGTCACAACTGGCCAATGCACACTTGCAAGGAGCAAGTGAGGCTAATTTTAGAACATTCATTAACAGTATAGCTAGGACTCAGAGTAAACTCAGGAATTTTTATCCAGCTACAGACCTAAGTACTTCCAGTACTTCAGCACTGCCAGAATAGTCACTCTATTAGCCTTTGTTCAATGCAAGAAATAGAAAATGTTGTATTTAAAAAAAAAATTAGGCTTACATGTAACTGCCTGATTTACAAATGACAAAACAGTTTGGCTTTCTCCATTCTGGACTTCTTTAATTTTATGGTGAGGCAACACTGGAATAGGCTGCTCATTCAGAGAGGATGTGGAGTCTCCATCCTTGGAAACAACCAAAACCTGAGTAGACATGGTACCAAGCAACCTGCTTTGGGCAGGTGAGATTGTACTGGATAATTTCCAGAACTCTCTTCCAACAGTTCTATGATTTTGTCATTATGATATATTTATCTGTAGATGTAAATTCAAAGCAGCTGATAGCAGAAACATCAGACAGGGTCTTCTGTGATATATGCAGGGTCTCCACATGACCAGTTGTCTGGGTGTCAGCCAGTGTTGTACTCTTAATGAAAATGTTACTTGTCTGCCACGAGTGTGCATGACAAGGAGGTCTATATCTGATTAAGAGAAGTGAAAAGCAGGTTTGTAAAGTCTGTTTCCACATGTCACAAGAAACCTGAATAGGTTTGTAAAGCAGTGCCAGAGAGAGTTCCTATGGCCTCAACCTGCATAGCTCAACAGACCCTAACTATTAGAAAAGTATGTAACACATGGCAGTTGTAATTGACTTTCACAAAAAAAAAAAACTGAACAAAGGTAAAGACTTCTCCTCTTTGAGCTGAAAAGAGGTTTCCCATACCAGTTTACATTGATTAACACACTGAATAGGGGCCTAGTTGAAATTAGAGAAGATGGACATCATTGACCCTACTGTCAGACGTGAAAGGAAAATGGCTTCCTTATTACTTCATTAGCTCTATTCAGATTTCTGCACTTACGCAAAATCACTTGCAGTGGATGTTCCGAAGGATAAACTATGACACAGCCTTCTATAACATAGTCTTGTCCACTGTTCTATGAGTGCTTGCCCAGAAATACATGTGAATTAAATTTCTTTGACTTGGGTGTAACACTCCAACAGCAATCTTTTTCAGACTGTTTCCCACAGAAAAGTAGTATTTACTATTTATATGGTTTTACTAAAAGTTTGCCTGGTGCCTAGTAGTGTATCACAGCCTTCTACTATCATTCTTTTAATAGCTAGATATTTACAAAGAAGATTTTACCTAGTCGAAACTCTAAACTGTAGCTACAAACACTACTAACTTGTTTTAAAAGATCCAGAAGTAAATGATCATATAGAAGAGAGAAAAAATTAGCACTGGTTTAACACCAAAGTAAACCTCACCAAATAAGAACTGCAACCAGTTTGCAGTTCCTGGTAAAAAGTGGCATTTATTTTAAAAAGAAGAGTTATTTTACCACAATTTTGTGGAACTTCACAACAAATTCCACCTTTACTATAATTAAGTTTCAATATGAAAGGTTTCCAAAAGTACCAGAATAGATAAAAAAGTATTGAGTATGGCTTTTCCTCTCTTGTTTTGTGATTACACTAGAAGCAGCTTTACATTCCAAGCAGAACAGAATGCTTTGCATCATGACTTCTTCTTACAGACATGCTTTTTATATCTATCTTGAACTTGTACTAAAGTCCAAAAAATGCACCTCTCAAGATGCAAATGAGTATGTTCAGATATTTTACTATGCTCACACTACCAATTAGAGATATTTCCAAAGCACTGAGAAAAATGGGAACAGCTGATAGCACTTTAAAACTGTCAAAACTTCAAGTTTCTCCTGCACTTTTTCCCAAATGTTGATATCATCTGGAACTGCCATTTTAACTGGCCAGGCAGCCTTGGTGTCTGTGAAGCTGTGGGTAATTCCACCCCTTTGAAGACCACAGCCCAAGCAGAATGCACATTACTGTCCCATGGGTGTTTTAGCTTTCATGTGCTGCTGTTTGTCATGGTTCCTGAAGAAAGCAGCACAGAAGTGGGGTTCAACTACAGCCCAAAATTAGTTGTCACCAGTTGTCATAATTTTATGACTTATCTTCCAGAAACCACAAGAAGTCTTAAGTTGTTAGCTGTGCCCAGTGCAGTGATCTGCCCAAAGATTTCAACATGAACCCTGCTGATTTTTATGATTTTTCATTATTGTATAGACAGCTTTAAAAAAGAATGTCTTACCTTGGCGTATGAAAGTTTGGCTGGTGTCTAGTAATATATCACAGCCTTCTACTATCGTTCTTTCTATGGCTAGATTCTTCCGGATGTTTTCTGTGTCACTCACTTCATCATGCATCACCCTGTTAGACACAATACAAAATTCACTTTAAATTCCTTGAAATGTACCTTGCACCTGTTGTGTTTGTTTTCATTTACACTTACAGTGTAGACAGAAGGTAGCTGATATCCTCTTCTGCTTGCTACTAAGCAGATGTATGCGTGCAGCACATGATCACTCTAGAGCAAGTTTCTTGCCTTCTTTCCTTTCACTGCAACCATTTTTGCCAGACTTGTTTTTAGTCTATTCATGAACACATCTGACAGATGCCACCATGCTAAAAACTCTTCACAGCTAACAGAACTGTACTTCTTGACCCTTAATAGACTAGGCTACCACAAATCTGAGTTTCCTAGAATTCTGTACTGATTTCACATTGCAGAGTTCTCACCCTTGACTGTAGGTTTCCACTCTGTTCTGCTTCAGTTTACGCCTATACACATCATTCATTTCCCCCTTGCTCCCTGTAATAACCACAGCCTCGGCTCACTGCCTACTTTCTTCTATTATATTTTCATAGGCATCCTCCCTTTACACAGAGAAATACAGACTTTTTGAAGGCCAAAAACAACCCAGAACTTTATATGGTTTTGTGGTGTAAAATATTACCCTACACAGGGAAGAGACTGCACTATCTGAAAGCTCCTTCTTCCTGAGAACTACATTACAAGTATGGAAATGAGTCACAAATTTTCATATTTATAGTCTTTACTGCCTGCCTTATGAGCAGAGGAAGATCAATCATTCTCAGCCTCCAGTTTGGAACAGTTAGTGACAAATTAGTTGGATCACCAATGAACTCTGACCTATGAGAAGATGCCAAGTCAGAGCTGATTGATCTACTTTCTCACATAACCCTGACCAGTGAAAGTCCCTCCTTTGGCTGAGTGGAAATAAGATATTACTTCTTTCTGCTTCAGAAGGTCTCAGAACAGGGCAGAACTTGCTGAAAACTGCAGGAGTCAAACATAGACACTTCTGTAAGATATTGCCTGTCTAGGTGTTTAAGAAGTTAGAGCTTGAAGAGGTGGTACAATGTCACCTGACTCAGAAAGCCGCCTCCATTAAAGGTACAGCAGGACAAAAAGGAAAGTATAATAAGCTCCACGTGAGCAGGGAGTTTGCACAAAGGTAGCAACTTTGTCTTAACTGAAAAAGAAAACTGAGTAGTCAAGAGCATTCAATTAACAAAAGCTTTTGAACAATGTCTCTTTTGCAATTAAATATTCTTGAAGTATATCTTTGGTAAATACTCCAGGTGAGATAAATACTCAAGATATACATCCTGGAGTTCATGCAGCATTTCTTTGTTCAATGCAGAAAACTGTGTTTCCCAGAGACAGCAACCAACTTTCTTATGGGGCTGGCACAGGAGAACATCTGAGAATGTTCTGAGAGTTCAGGGAAGAGTTTCATTTTGCAGGTTTCTACAGGGAACACCAGTTCTTAAACATACCTTAGTTCCTGTCTATCTTGCATTATTTGAAGAACATGTGAAAATCAGTTATTACATTAACACACGTAGCTATTACACAGCTTGAGAGCTCAGTACTTTTCAAGACCCTGATTGATTTCCTTTGTCACAGAGTACAAGAAAAGCCCTTTTTCTTAGAATTGTGAAAGAAAAATATATTTGTCTGTGTAAAGAAAATTGCTTTACTCATAACCCCAGGGTATGTAGCTCCTATAGCAACTCCTATTGTCCCCTACAAGCAGATACTTGTAGATATACGTAAGCCAAAAAACCCTAGTAAAGACAAAACAATTAGGTTGAGGTAATTGGGTTTTGGAGTTTGGGATTTTTTACTTATTTTTGTTTTTGTTTCCTTTGATTTTATTGTTTAGAAGAAATTAAAAAAAAGAAACCAAAAAAAGGGAGAGAGAAAACAAACAAAACCAATGGCACAAACCAAAATCGATCTTCCATTTCAAGACCTTTACTTCAAGTTTATCGAACATAAGGTAGAAGAATCTTACCTTGAAAGTTCTTCTAGTTTAGATTTAGCAAATTCAAGGCTTTTTCTCTCAACATGTTCATGTGGCGTGTGAGCCAGAAGTTCATGAAGTGTTATGATATATCTAGGAATCTTAAAACAAGTCAGGTATAACATTAATAAATCCTTAAAGGAATAATTCCTATACATCTTTTCATTAAATATTAGCCATTACTTTGGTCTGAAAACTTTTGTAAAAAGTCTTCTTTAAATTAATATCCACAGTTAAATGATTATTCATACCTTCTAAACATAACTACTGCCAAAAATAAAAAACTTTTGGGTGATAGAGACTGTATGTGTTTTCAGTTTGAGGATGGACAAGATCCATTTTATTACATTTTAAGGAAAATATCTGATCGGAGGCAGCCAAAAATATGACATTAAATTGCATTGTTTCATGCTGCTACCCAAATACCAATAGAGAAAATTTTGAAAAATCACTGGGAGATCAAAACATAGCTTTCTTTAATTTTAGCAGGATACATGCATCTAAATTTCTTGTGACTTCGAAAATACTGGCTGACCTTTTTGCATTTAGATAACATTCACATTGCACTAATGGACATTGAAGTATATGCTGTAATTGACTATTAAGGCCACAAGGTAGCACAAAGACCATGATCCATTTAATATTACTTAAAGCAGTTTCAGGGCTTTTAACCAGAATCAAGTGACACTACAGCATAACTTGTCTTTACCAAATAAAAGTTATTTAGGAAACAAGAGACATGACTTCTTATTACGGTGATGTGAAAAGTCATCAGCAATGACTTCCTCCAACATACATGAATAGGATTCTCTCTCTGCTTTCTATGACCCCATGAGCTTGTTTTGGCTCAACAAAAAAATCCCAAAACTTTAAAACATATGAGCTCAAAGTTAAAAATATTACTGTTATGGTTGCTCATGGCCCTTTAGGCTAATATGGGTAGCTAGTACAAACACAAGTGCCACTGACACCCCTTTTTGGTTTTGAGTCTACTTGTTCTGCCAGTAACGGAACAAACTGAGTGTATTCACTATTCTCTTCACAAGGAAAATGTTACATTAAATGTGTAAGTCACAAAATCATCATCATTAATCATCTTTAATGATTTTTGCAATGTAGTTTTCATGTTTTGAAGACCAGGTCATTGGATAACAAAGTAGGGCTAGAGTTTCAAAATGTATTCCTAGGAAAATGTTTGTGGCTGCTCTAACTTGCAATACCAGGTGTATAATCCTCTCTGGATTGCTTCAAAATACTGCAGCAGGCAAAAGTAAAGTAATAGTTTCTGATTTTCTCTTCTTTTAATGCTAGTCCTCATCCCTCATTCCCCTCCACCATACATAAGATTCTGAATAGAGATGAATCAATATAGCTGGAGAAAAGATCTCTACAGGCAGAGTTCCAATATAATGATAAAATCAATGAAAATGAAATTAATTTATGTGAAAGAATTCTTAGTTAAACAAGAAGAATCTTCCATCAACCATAATTTCAGTAACACAATATCAATCAACAAAACATTAAAAACAAAGTCACAAAAAACATATAGAGACTACCTGAAACATGGGATAAGTAAGGAAAGTTTCGAGCATTCGTCCCTCACATGCTGGGTTGGCTTCATATTGCTTCAAGAGTTTATCAAAATCTCTGTTTTGCTTACAGTTTGCCAGTACTTGTAGACTATATTGGTGATTCCGAACAAATTCTTGATATATATTCAGCATTGGCAGTAGAATGTCAAATAAGTCAGCTAGAAAAAGTCAAGAAATGCTATTTTTTTCACCTACTCAATTCTGATAATATGTTTTTAAAGAAATTCCAAGGTCTATGGAAGACAATTACTACAATCAGTTCTGTTTCCAGTATACTGCGATTTTAGAAACATTAGACTAGGTTCTTTTCACCTGGCAAAACACGCTTGTTCTTACTAGTTAGTAATCAGACAATACTACCACAAATTCAGGAGCCCACATCACATCAATGCTTAAGGCAGAGACATTCTCATATACAGACTGCAAGACAGTCACTACTGCCCATGCGAGACGCTCTCTCTATCAGATCTCATGGCGTTAGTTCTGGAAGCAAGTTCCATTTAAAAAAGGACTTCTGAAAAGTGACATCCTTAAAAAAAACAAAACAAAAAACTTTGGTAATGTCAAAAATAATTAGAGAAAACTACAGCAACTTACCTAGGATTAAGGTAGGCCAATTAGCTATTCTTGCTTTTAAGCCCTGGTGAAATATCTCATGAAGAAACATGATTGTTTCACTGAAAAATAAGTATTTAAACAAACAAAAAGACAATTTAGGCTTTATTTCCTGATTAACAACTCACAGTGAAACATTTCTTTCAGGTTAGTAGTGTATTTTGCAGTTTGCAACAAAAGAAACCAGAAGATAGTTATTATGGAAGTAAATGCTTCCTTTTATTGCATTGTTTAAAACTTTTAGTGTAGTATCTCTACAAAATATACAACATTTGGTGTAGAAAGTATATTCTGTTTAATTCTTTTAAATAAAAATATCTACTAAACAACATGCTCCAGTTTAATGAACAGGTTTTTCATGAATATCTCTGACAATGCATTCAGTAGTTTAACAGATTCAGTAAAATGCAGAAAACCTCAAGCTAGTGGTAGTCATTTTCAGAATATCTACATTCTAGCTTGCTACTGGTTTAATATCTGAAGCTTAAAACCTTTCTATAACATGAACCTTAATAAGGTACTTTAGCTTATGAGGTCAGCAGAAGTAGAGGACTTATGAGTTCTAAAAGAAACCATTAAAAGTACATTGATTAATGAGTTATGAAATGGAAACCTGTCTCATAACTAAAGGAACATGTTCTGTGTCTTAGAAGTTAGGGGCAGACTTGGATGCAATCCCAATTCTGTATAACAGTTTTAGATGCCTGCTGGCTCATTTGTATATACTCATTATGGTAGTACTTGGAAGTTTAATCCAAAGGAGAATTCTTCTCTGTAAGATACAAAAAGACAAGTGAGAGGGGAGAAGGCTCCTTGGGCAGAACAAAAGAAAACAGAAGATTTCATGTACTCATCCTCAGGGTCTTATCTGGATCAAACAAGGCCACTAAGTCAAAATCTGCTCTCTTAAGAGAAAAGGAAACACAAAAGGTGACAGAAAATTATGAGAACTGCCCCGAGAGACACTATTTGTCCTTTCCTTCCTCTAGCATAGGAAAAAATAGAATGTAAGGAGGCAGAGAGGTCTGTCTGGTTTTGAACCAGCATCACTGACAGCACCTTGCCCTTTACTGCTGGAAAAATGGTCTACCTCAGTGATATTACTTCTACTAGAGTGAAAAACAAGTGCTAGACCTCACTACTGTAAGCTGAAGCAGAATGGGAAGAAGCAGTCCATGAAACCCCCAAAAAGCAAACAAAAAACCTCTTACCTGTTGAGGAAAATGCTACTAACGTCATCATGACTGATGGGTGGCTTCTTTGAACTGGCAGCCATCCGTAAGGGGCGCAGAAAACAGTTCACAAGGATGTACAGTTGATGCACATATTCAGATTCAGCCTCCACCATGTTAAAAACTATCTGGTTTCTTTTCCTCATACTTTCTGCATGAGGAGAACAAATATAATCCTGGACAATAGTCTTCCATTTTCTTCTACACAACCAGCCTCGCATAAAGCTCTGGACCTAAAAATGGAACAAGCAGAAAAGAAGAATGAGAAAAAATATTACAAGACTTATTATAGGTTCTTCATTGTAAAAATAACCTTTAAAATGAAATACCTCTCTTTATACATTAAAAAAAAAAGAGGTCTGGTCAGTTGTCCTTATTGAGCTATAATTTCTCCTAAATTATTTCTTTTTATATATTTCTTCTTCTTAATTGTCACAATCACGTGGTCATATTTGTTGCTAGAAAGCAGATTGAAAATGTGTCACATACATACCAACATACCTTTGTACATACTCTTCCTACAAGCACCACTGTGTTACACACTGTGCAGGTTTATCATTCCTTTTACCTCTCCTTACACAATTCTCTTATATCCCCAAAAGTATTGTGCAATGCTTCCAGATGAGACATTTCAAAACAGACTGAATATCATTACTGACCTAATTCTGAAACAGTTAAACTCACTTTGGTTTCTGTTTTGAATAGATGCCACTAAGAATGTGTATTTAAAGCTAAGTATCATTATACTGCTTAGCATCAGACACCTAGGCCAGCAATACTATTACACAGAAAAGGCAGATTTTTGACATTCTTAAAAAGTATCTCTATGCCATGGAAAAATCTACTTCAGTGTAGTGTCTTTTCTTGAAAGAAATGCAAAATCTCACTGGTAGCAGTTCACTCTGAACAAACAACTCTAAGAAATGCACCTGATTGTCAAAACAATCATGATGTAGAATGCAGTGAATTATATACAGAATCAGAGCTCTCTTTCTACTAAAAGAGACATTTCTAGCTTCTATTACAATGTTTAATCAACATGAAAAGGAAAATTTGCACAATGGTACGAGCTCAGTACTGACTCTGACTCAGACTGTGTGACAAGGAAAAGTCAAAAAGTAGTCCACATACCATAAAGGATATTATGCAATTAAAGAGTCTCAGTACTGTGAGAATAAGCATGACCCATACAGGACCACATCTTCAAGCATGAATTCCATTAGGATTTGTGGGAGTCAGCCATGGGCACAGTTCTGCAGGCTGGTTATATCCAGCCTTAAGCAGCATTACCAAAGCTGCACACATAAATGATGCACAGACTGGAACAATTCTGTTCCTGTTAGTATAAACACTGGCCATAGTATCCTGGAACAATAACCATCCAACAGACCAGATGACAGTCTAAACCAAGACTGCTCTCTGCATTTTTAGTATTTGTATTCCAGCTGCAGTGACATAGGTAATTCTTTTATATCTTTATAATTATTTTTATAAGCAGGAAGTATCAAGTCAGTGTACACTTGATTCCCACAAGGATATAGCCCATGACTTATCTTCATTCTTTAAAGACAGTTGAATGCAATGTGCAAGCATCTTTAAGAAACTGAATATATACCTTGCAAGTCAAAGCAAATACTTAAGTAACAAACAGAGCATGTGATAAATGTGGCACTGAAACTTGGGAGCCTGGTATAACTTAAGATGTTTAAGCAAGGGCAAGATAAAAGGAATCTTGCTATTTTACTGTATTTAATGAAAATAAATTAAGATAAAACTAGACAGACTAAAATACAGAAGTACACCCTCATCCCACCCTTCTCCTCTTAAGCACAGAAGACTGCAAGTTTACCTTTTTAATCTTTTTTATATCTGGATCCTCATCTTCCTGGTTGCCTTGATAAGGTCGCATTCTCTCTTTTGTTTTATTGAGAGCTATAATCTGACAAAAACAACCATTCATTAAATGCTTTCTCAAGGTAATGAAACTCTTAGTTGCAGAACTAACAGAAAAGTATTTTGCCCTTCTTAGAGCCTGTTAAATGTCAAGCACGTGGATGGTCACAGGGGAATGAACACAGTTCTCTAAAAACCAGTAAGGCTCTTGACCTGAGTGAAGGAAGGATCAGAAAAGACCTGGTTCAACCTCCCAAAACAAAATGTGCCCTTCATACTTTATCAGCTCAGGACTGCAACAGAATTTGTAATACTCAGTGAAACAGAGCAGTTGGAATAGTTGTCAATGCTGTCACAACCAAAGACACCATGTCAAGACTCAAACTCATGTGAAGACAGGTAGGAAAGAATGTAATCAATGACACCCACACCGCAAAGCAATGTGACCTCTGAAAGTCTATGACAGAGAAGGAATCCAATCAGTGTAACAGTCCCCAATATTTCTAAGAAAATATTTAGTCAAGGGTTTACAGGGGGACTATTACATATTAACCTTACTGGGTTCAATTATTAACACAAATATTACAAATACTGAAAATTATTGCAATGCACACAGCAAAATGTTACAGTCCAATGTTTGTGTGATGGCTCTGGCACATACCTCAGATTTAAGTCTTTCAATTTCTGTATCTTGATCTTCAAGCTGATGTCGAAGCTGATTAGCTGCAATCTTTTCAGTCTCCACAATCTGGACAAGATGAATGTACTTCTGCATTAGCACCTCTCGTTCAATCAGAATATCTGAATAACTAAAAGGGAGAACATTTGCATTAATAGAAATAGGCAAATACTGTCTTCCACATCTCCTTATGAGTTAGTGACAGAAAAAACACCACACCAACAACAAGAAACCTGCAAAACTGTGTTTGCTTGCCTTAATGTATCATGAATAGCTTCCAAACTTCTAGTGTTCAATACCCATTTTAGATGCAAGTGCTAGCAGTACAGCTTCCCAATATCTAGTTACTGAGATCAAAATAATTGCAGTGATCTTTTAAAGAGTTTCTAATTCTCAGGGTAAACCCAGGAATTCTACTAATTAAATTTATTTTATTTACTTTAAGAGCTGGGTTTTTTCCATCTTTTGGGAGGACTTGGAGGGAGCACCTGGCACTTCCCTAGAACTATTTCTAATTTCACCTGCCAGATCTCTTTATAGAAGAATTCCCATCATAACTGTTGTTTTAGTTTGCTAACCCCTGTGTTATTGTTTAGGGCAGTTTGTTATTACTCAAAGACATGTCTTTATTTAAATTAATAACAGGAACAATGATATCAGTCTGTCTTTTAGCTCCTGGGTGGCAAACTGACATTGATTTGTATTTACCTGAAAAGGGACAGTATCCCTAGGGCAATTAGATGTCATCATCAGAGCAGCAACAAGCATCATACTGGTGGATGGTTCTCAACTTCAGGCAAAGGAGAAATCAGCTTCTTCCTATGCAACATTTTCATCATATTGCTCTTTCACATCATTCAATATCCCTTACAGAGATGTGCAGGAAACACACAGACCTACTACATCCTTGTTTGCTGGCCTTGATTCAGCAAAATCTAGACACATACTGCCTCCCTACCTAGGTTTCAGAAACCTTGTTCCTCTAAGAGGTAAATAATTTTACAAGAAAAAGAGCAAACTGCACAAAACACAGCAAAAGGAAGCCCTAAATCTTTGACAAAAGATCTCTTACTATTTTATAATTTATCATTGAAAATGCTGACTGCCATATCTTTTTCCACTGTCAAGTTAGGACAGGATATGACAGGCAGAGTTTCTGGATTGCATATCTTTCTCTTTTAAATATCTTTCTACTTGTTTCTCAAAAAAAAAAAAAAAACAACAGTATTTGCCATTAAATACTGTGAGGCTTTTAAATACTTACTTATGTGCATCTTCCCCAGTTAATATTTTTAATATATATTTACTGGCATTTCAATCAGTATTAGTGCAGTTATATACTGGAGGGGACCCATATTGAGTGCAGCTATTAAATTTAACAGCTAGGAAAGCAAGCATAGATTTTTAAAAAGTAAAATGAGTTCCCACAGCTATCATAAAGCAGAAGGTTTTTTTCTCCTTGAATAGACTATGAAAAGAATAAGAAGTGAATTTAATCCTATTGCATTTATTGTTTTAATTACAGCAATAGTAAACAACAAACGGCACAACAAAAACAAAGAAACAAACAAAACCAAGCAACCAAACAAACTAAAACAAACAAAAACCCCAAACCAACAACCAAAACAAACAAAAGCTCAGGGTAATCCATATATGTGAAGGGTGGAAAAAACAGTAATACAGTATAAGATTAAGTTATTTCAAATTGTCCAGTAATAATCTTTTTAGTTTTGTATGGATCCTATTTTTTTCAGAAACCACAGTACTTAGCCTCTTTGCATCCTAAAAGGCATTTGCACATGACAAAAGGTGTCTGAATAAGAAATATGGTTAGCACTAGTTGTTTTACAACAAGTGACATCACAAAGATAAATATATACCTACAATATGTAAGGAAATGCATTCCTTAGCACTTGCAGCATCACCTTGATTTATATTTAATATAAAGAGCAGCCTTTTCTATCTACAGATAGCTGACAAAACCTTTTTTTTCTATTCATCCTTTTTGAAACTTTCTTAAACTTTTGTAAATTTGGCAGATTTGACTTTGCTTTTAATGAAGACTGAGGAAAGCAGCAGGACACAGAATCACAAAGGGTGAACAGCAGTTACAGTTGGAGTTGATGTAAGACTCAAGACACTTTTATATACAATGTTTTTCTTCCACTTTATTTATTTGTATTTCCCCCTATAGGGGAAGAAACTTCATCTGCATTTTTCAGCTTCTTTAAATGGATTAAGCCAGACTTCCACAGTCTTGCTTTACTAGGGAACATGAACTTAGCTATGAAGATAGGAAACATTTTGTTCTTTTGAGAGGTACTTTAAATATTTTGCCTATTTAGTGGCTTTGGCTGCCTAAAACGTCAATCTCATCCTGGAAACCAAACAACATTTCCTTCACTCTAATAATTAGCAGTATGACAAGGAGTTCATTAGAAAAGCCTATGTACTTAGTATAGTAACTTGGAATAGGCTATCCTTTTTCCTTCTCAGAACTGCTACTTGCTCTGTGAAAGCAGAATCATATGATTTTGGAATAAACCTGATGTACTTCCAACACCCATCCATCTCCCTGTACATACAAATTAAAACTCATCATGCCTAAAGTGCTAACCTGTATATCCAGCATAATGCCAGCAGCTTTCCAAGAAGGAAGGGTTTCAGTACTGACTGGATTACACATGTATACAAAATCCTTTGTTAAAGAAAACTGTAACAAAGTGTTCAAATGTCAAAGGAAGATGAAAAATTCATATAACAACTTGTAAGCAACTAGACTAGATTTATTTGTCTGGTTTGGATATCATTTAATGGAAAGAAATAGCTGCTATGAACTACAGCTTTCTATGAATGGTATTAACATTTCACTCAGAGAAATGATTCTGTAAATTTATTATAACGTGTACTAGGACTCAAAGACAGTGTCCTGAAAGCTGAGACCATACCTATCTCCTACTATCATCTGTAGAAGCAGGACACAAACCAGGTATTTCAAGAACCTTAAACTCCAATTGATCACTACTTATCACATGGAGAAAGGAAGAAATGAAGGAAGTCTTCAGAAAAATGATGCACCATTTAGTCCCCTTGAGACCTCACATGATCAGAACATGTAGGAAAACCAAAGAAAGTTTAACCAGAGCCTCATTAGGAGGGTCTTGTTGTTGTGGTAGCAGACCAAGATAAAGGCTCCAGTAATGCTACCAGCAAATGAATGGATTCTTGCACTGGATTCAGACCAGAGTTATGATTCATTGGATCACTCTATACTAATTGTACTAAAGCTGCCCAGGAAGTTGAAAGAACTAGCTGAAAGAACCAGGCATTGGATCTGTCCAGAACTATTTACAGCCATATCAAATCAACCCTTCTGAAATACAAAATGAACAATCTAATCAACTTGTTATGAAAACCAAGTAATATGGCTCTGGGGATCTGGAGGGCAAAAGAAATTGCCTGCATCTGCTCATACTAACCACCTTCAAGCTGCTAAGGGTCTTCTTAATATAGAAGGAATAACCTCCAGGCAGGTTCTGAAGTCTAATGGCATAATAACAGCCACACTAGGGATGGAAACAGTAAAAGTTGCAACAGAACTTATGCAATTCATTCAAGTGACTCTAACCAAGCAACCTGTATCAGACTTCTTGCTGCAGCCAGCTAGGCGTCCTGGACATATCACAACCTCTTCTGCAAAGAAGGAAAGAAGAGTTGTGGTTGTTGGAGACTAGCTCCTAAAGGGAACAGAGGGTCCTATATGGAGGGTTAACCCTCATCACAGGGAGGTCTGCAGCCTTCCTGGAGCCCGAATTAGGGATATTACTAGGGAACTTCCCAACATGCTTAGGTCATCAGACTTTTATCCACTACGGTTCTTCCACATAGGTGAGGAGGAAGCTGCATCCTGTAGTCTGAGGGAAATGAAGAGAGATTTCAAGGCTGCTAATTTCAAGGCTTTGGAACGGTTGGTATAAAGGACTGGGGTGCCAATTATTTTCTCTTCCCTACTTCCAATACCAGACCATGACATGGAATGGAGTAGAAGAATTCAGTCCATACATACCTGGCTCCGAGACTGGTGCTACAGGCAGGGCTTTGGGTTCTTTGATAATGCCTGGTATTACAAGATACCAGGCCAGATGCTAGGAGGTGGGAAAGGTTTATCTTCCAGAGGAAAAAGGATTCTAGGACAAGAAATAGCAGGGCTCATCCATAGAGCTTTAAACTAGATTTGAAAGGGGATGGGGTTGTTGCCAGGTTTGCACCAGTGCGGCAGTGTTCTAGAACAAATACAGACCGGAAGGCCTCCCACCCCCCAGGGTAGAACTGGCATGCTCAGCTCACTCCCTGAAGTGCCTGTATACCAATGCACGCAGCATGGGGAATAAACAGGAGGGGTTAGAAA
>VWZX01008512.1:219256-255833 GCA_013399015.1 Galbula dea | reverse complement strand
GATCCTTTCCAACCATAACAATTCTGTGATTCTATGATCTACCATCACAAAGAGCCTCTGCTCAGCAAAAGCCGGTATGGTGTGTGGTTTTACCTCACTGAAAGGAGACATTGAAGGACAATCTGACTTTAGGGGAAACATCTTCTTGGCTGTAGAGATATTGGCTCATTTAAGCCCACAGAACAATAAGCCTGTGTAGACTATTTAGTTTGTATACTTTTTTCCCCCCAATTATAGCTGGCTGCATTATTATTCATGCAGTATCTTTTGGTTTAAAATTTTACCTATCTATTAGTGTCAGATATCTTGTGATCCTGAACTTCATGATAACTACTCAGTGATTTTCCTTTTAAAGTTTTAAGCTGATTGCCAGCTGGAGTCATTGTGTCTCTTTTCATTCATCTATTCAGGATGGTAAAATATCCTGCATTTACAACTGTTACTGTATCACATCTTTTTTAACTTCAGAAATCAAGTCATCTGCTAATACTGAATAAGTAGCCAGCAATTCTTCATGGATCCGTTCTTCACTCGTGTTCATCTAGGGACAAAACTACTCTCTCATCTTTCCTCATTGCAAGCTTGCAAATATGAGGTTTGTTTTAACAAGCTTTAGACTGTTTCACCTAAAAGCCAAACTAATATTAGTGTCTGGTTTTGGTGCTTACAACCTTAATATATGTAGTCGGTGTGACAGATCCTCCTTGTCCTGCCTTATACCCTGGTTCGTGGTTCTGTGGGAAAGACACAGATGGACTTTTAGAGTAAGGATTGGAAACTATGATAATGTGAGACAAAAAATGTCCTGCTCTTAGTCCAATTAGAAATTAATAATCTGCATAAATTATGCCCCTTTGTCTAAGTGATATAGAGTCTAATACCTCTGACATTTGCTGTAGAAATTGCTCTGCGGGGTTCTCTGCTTCACATAATTTGGACTTGCCCCAAGATTATTTAATTATGGAAAAGAAATTTGTGCTGTCATTGAACCAGTGTTGGAGATTTCAAGTGGAACCAGCATATGCTGAGCTTACATAAATTATTAAACCAGATTTAACTTAAACTTCTTCCTTTTACACTTTGCGGGTGGCTGTGTGTCTAGTCTAGAAGGTGCAGTCAGAGCAACTGCTCCCATCCTGCAGTAGCTATTGTATAAACAGAAATAATTCTGATTTTCTTCTTTTGAAAACAATACAGCATCAAAAGACAAAAAAAGGAATTTCAGAGCATCCTCCTAAAAGTACATGATGGCACTGGTAGTCATGAATTTGTGTAAGATGGTCTTCTAAGGATATACTCTTGTTTTAATAGGTTTTGTCAGGTGAACGCTATGGGAACATTTTTCTGCTGTATTATTCAAGATTGTGCTGTTGGGCTTTAAAGTTGCATACTCTCAGAATTGTTTTCATCAATCTTGAGAACTGCTACTGCAATATATTTTTTTTTCTGGTTTGTTTTTTATTATTTGGTTGGTTTGGGTGGGGTTGTTTTTTTTTTTTTAGCATAACATGATGTAATTCATAAATTGTCCTGAGAAACAACAGGCTTTGGTTTTCTTTCTAATAAGGATTTTAGGTTGGTGATCCCTGATCATTAGGCAGAATATTTTAGAGGAGAGAGGAGAATGAAAGTGTGTAAGAAATGCTATTCTTTGATGCCTTTGATGAAGAGATGCTTCATGGAGTCAGTCTGACACGCAGCATGGATGTACTCCTGACTACAGGCTGACTTTAAAACATCATGTGCCAGCTGTGGTCAACTCTGCAGTTTTTAAGGGTGCTTTGGGGCTGGACTTTTTAATGATCTAAGGAATATTGCAAGACTGCAGACCTTCTTATGTTCTAGCCATAAGGCATGGTTTTATAATTACACAGATGCATTATGGTTGCCTATGCTGTAAACTGTACTAATGGACCAGGCAAAGACAATAAATAGGAATATAGCAGAATTCTTGTTGGAATCGCTGAGAATAGAAATATGGATCTGTTTTTTTGCTGACTTCTGGAGTACTATGAGTCTTTTTGAGCAAGTTGTGTCATGTATATACTATTTCACCATCATAAGGAATTAGAGTATCTGGTTCTGAAGGCCATTTGTGTGGGTTTTAAGACATTTTCAGGTTTGGGGTTTTTTTTTTTAAGAATTCTAAATGGGTATTTATAGGAGTTGTTTGGTTTTGTTAAGAACATGATCATTTGACATCAACAAGCTGGTATAAAAAAGGAAAAGATAGTGAAAAGATAACTTTTGGAATTTCTAACATCCCCAAATGATTTGGGCTGTGCAGTTTGTATTAAACTAAGTTGGGCTCTGAAATAAAAACCTTTCAGAGTTTGAAACAGACCCCACAAAGTGGTGTATTTATCTAAAGACAATGTTAATTTATGAACTTTTTTTCCTCCTTTTGTTTGTGTGATTGCTTTTAAGTCTGCAGATGTGCATGAGTCACATTTTCATGTTAGTTTAAGATTTTACTTTTAAGAAAAATGAAAATTGTTTCTCTTCTCTTAGGTAGAATTATCTAGATCAAGACCTGACAAATTTTTATTGAACCAAGTCATACTATACCACCTCTTCTAGATGATGGGTAAAGATCAAGTAGTTTCACTGGTCCCCTCTTCCCTTTAAGTGATGTCTTCTTCTGCAGATGGAAGTGGAAAAAAGAATAGGCTTGCTTGTCTTCAGTTTTTCTATTTTAAAAAGCCCTCTTGACTAATTAAACTTCTTGACTAATTAAACTTCTTGACTAAATAAACTTCATAATGCAAGCCAGCTGATTCTATGATTCTGTGTTATGGTATGCAGTGTTCTGCAGGCCGTATTGTGATCATCTGTTGAATAAATATGCAGCATGCCCAGGAAGATGATGGGAGGACTATGGGGTCTTGTGTGTTCATTCACATTAACCCACTGACATGGAACCATTTCCTGATTTTTGTCTCATAGACACATTGAATGCTTTTCTTAAGCTATGTCTGAGCTACAGACTGCAAGATAGCAAAGATGCTAACAAGGTTAACGGAGGAGTATTATAGATGAGGTACCTTAGGTAGCAGAAACTTAAGCAGTCTGGAGCTCCTCACCAGCTAATTTTTCTTACTGAAGCAGAGTAAATTAGCCCACATGAAGCTTATGCTGCTGAGAGCAAAGTGCTTCTGGTATCCAAGTTAGTTCATCTAAAAATAGCTTTGGAAACTGTCCTTTGCAAGCTGCCATGTAGGCATGTATTTATTGTCTGGCAATGGCTGGGGTATGCATGGGACTGAAAAAGTTAAAGATCAGAAGATGCTCTGCCTGTGAGGAATTTTAGACATAGTTTAAATACTGAAGGTAAAATACAAGTGAATATAAACTTAATCTCTTTCACAGAGATGATAGATATACATTTATGAAACATAATAAATGTTCACTTTAAAATATTTATTTATTAACCATAAAATAAGTGTAGGATTAACTCTAAATGTATTGTTTAAAAGAAACATTTACAATGACTCTTCACTTCCATGTGCTGGTGTTTTGGTAGATACCTGTATCACATTGCTTTATGCTGGAATTAGAAGTTTTGCTTTCATCTGAACTGTCCATGCCAGACCTCTGTGTATTGGAAGGATAAGTAATAGAAACAAACAAATAAGCAAACAACCTCACAACCACCAAAAACCAAACAAGACCACAAAAACCCAAAGCAAACGAAGGGGGAAAAAAAGCCAAACAAACTAACCCACAACCCTTCATCTGCCAATCTAATATATTGATATATCAATTTTTATTAAAGGTGTGATTCCTGAAATAAAAGAGGCAGTGAATGTATGTGTTATTTTTCAGTTAGATGTAAAATTGCAATGCAGGCTATAAAAACTAGTGTTTTTCACAGTGATGGCATAAGAAATGTTATTTTCTGTTGCTGTATGACAACTTCCTAAAATCCATATTGGGTTACTTTTCATTATTTTCTTTGAATTATCTTTTTTGAAAGCATCCAGAAGTCTGTGAAAGTGTGAAGCTATCTGTAGATACTTCAGTATGTATGCCTTGTTTTGCTCTAATTGTGACATAATTAAAGCAAGGAGTGTACAAATATTCCCCTCCACTAAGAAGAGTGACTGCAGTAAGCAAGCATGAATAGGAAATGTGTTTCACCTTTCTTCTTGGATATTTTGTTTCTGGAAATTAAGGTGTTTTGATGATGTGGACTCTCAAGTAGTTTCTAATCTGAAATGAAGACATGCAAAACTATTTTAGAAAGATTTTGAACCTCTCTAATTCTCTGTAGTTGCAAAGACTTGCTGTATTTCTGAGCTATAACAGGGAGATTTTTGTAAAATGTTCTTCATAGTAGAAGTTGTTTTATATAAGAAACATACTTAAAAAGCTAATTTCTTTTCTCCTTTCTGCACTGCAATCCACAAAGTGTGATTAATAATAGATTTAAATTTGCTAAGTGCATTTACTCCTTTGTGCCATCATAAAGAGAATCTATTACTGTAAAATTGAGGCTTAGTTCCAAATTGTGCCATTATGAAGTTTTCTTCCAGCAATGTTTTGTCTCTAATACACTTCCCTCATTGTAATTCTATTGCAAACCTGATGTCTAGCATCAAGTCTCACAATAATTATTTTAAATTGCTACTAGGAACAGTAGTCCTGGTGGGATATATTACTACCATTCTAACAAGATGAATTTCAATGCACTTGTAACCATATTATACTGTATTATGAAAGAAAGGAAATCTTTGAGTTGTAGGTAGGCAAGCAGATTCAGAACACTGGAAAATGGTGTATTTCAACTTCTTAGCACTTCATGTTGCACTTTTATATTATCAATTTAAATTAGTATTAATTACATATTAAAATAGATGATAAACTATCACTCCATAGTGGTTTTAAGTAAAACTTAGCCATGAGATAGGGTGGAACTTCAGAAATTGAATTGTTTTGCTGAAATTACTACCAGATTCAAAGCTTGGTTCTCCCCTGAACTTGTGCTAAAAATAAGTAAAAACTAAAAAGCAGTATCAACTAGAGGAGTGCACTGTAAGCATTCACTTCTAAAGGACACAAGTTGTCAAGCTCTGTGGCTTTACTTCATAATGGGATCACAGTTTAGCTCCTAAATTCATCCCGCTTAGCCTAGAAACTGGGAAGGCAGATCTTCACCAGTTATTCTGTACACTTCCACAGCAGTGCTCAGAAGAGGGCTAGTATTTCCAACGTCCCCAATTTCATATTTAGAAATTCCAGCACTGAATGTTGTATAAGCAACATGAAAACAACCTTCCTGTTGAACAAGAGAGTAAAACAATCTTGTACATCACTCCATCTTATAAAAGGAGCCAGGTGCCCGTATTTAGTTCTATTTATATTGTTCCATGTTTAGTATTTAGTTATAACCATAGAATTATGGAATAGTTTGGTTGGAAGAGACCTTTAAGATCATTGAATCCAACCATTAAGCCAGCACTTCCAGGTCACCCCTAACCACCATGTGGTCCCTCATCACCACATCTCCATGTTTTTCAATCCCTCCAGGGATGATGATTCTACTGCTGCCCTGGGCAGCCTTTTCCAGGACTTGACAACCTTTTGGGGGAAGAAATTGTTCCTAAAGTCCAACCTAAACCTCTTGTGGCAGAACTTGAGGCTGTTTCCTCTTGTCCTATCACTCGTTCCTTGGGAGAAGAGACCAACTCCCACCCTTACTCCAGCCTTCTTTCAGGGAGTTGTAAAGAGTGAGAAGGTCTCTCCTCAGCCTTCTTTTCTCCAGACTTAACAACCCCAGTTCTCTCAGCAACTCCTCAGAAGACTTGTCCTCTAGATCCTTCACCAGCTCTAATTAGTGTGATTTGTAAGTAACACCTAAAATCAATGGAAACAATTTTGAAAGGTGCATGCTAGTGGTCACCACAGGAACATGTTCCATGGTCTCATTTTCTCAATATCCTTTGCAAGAGAAGACAAACTGCACATGGCATGTGGTGGAAAATCATCAATAGTTCATGACCTTTTGTTTTATGCTGGATGGATTTCAAGTTCTGAACATGGTGTGGTTAGCCAAATCTAGGGAAAGAGCATGTTGTCAGTGTATATTTAGTTGGCTACCTGTTTAGTTTGAAGGTGGTCACATCATAAATGGGACTCCCTGTAGTGACTTCAACCATGGATTCTGCTATAAAAGTTACACCACACTTACTTGTTTTGGAAGAAAAAAATACCTAAGTGGTAGAAAAATTATTAGAAACCAATAGTGTCTAGAGTCTAATGGTCTGCTTTCTTCAACTTCTTACATCCTGCTTTCTAAATGTTTTGTAGTGCCCTCCTCTTCCCCTCCTATTTCTGAATTCCAGTATTTTTGGTGAATTTAGGACAGAACCTTCAGTCCAAAGGTATGCATTGAAGTTGTTGCTCTAAGAAAGTGGCACAGAAAAAAGTGTTACCTTCTAACTGCCAGTTTTCAATCCACTGTTGATTTGAAACAGTGATATCATTGAACTACAGATCACTTTAGATGTTCTTTACAGAACAGATTCTTGAATTTCCTTGTACTTTTTTCCACTGTTCCTTGAAGTCCTTGAATCCCACACTCCTAAGGATGTTTAAAATACAGCACTTCTGTATTTACATTTTTGTATTTCTGTTTATATCTCTGTATGTATAAGCTCATAGTTACCATGCCTAGGTTACTCATACGCTTCGACAGTTATAAAATGAGATTGTAATGTAACTGCATATCTTCTTGTCTTCACAAATCAAATACAAAAAGGCAAAAAGGATGGAACTTTCCAAATTCAAAGAGCTATGCCAGTGACCCCCTTTTCACATTTGGCCATTGCCTGCTGACTTGTGTGGTAGGGTCATTGCAGCCTATAATTTGTTAAATTTGATTAAAAGACACCTTAGGTCCTGAAGAGTGATAACTTCTCATCCAGTGTGAGAAGTAGAGCTGAGGAGGTAAAGGTATCTGATGGATCAAGGCTAAAGTACTGAGGACTTTGCAGAGCTGATGCCAGAAACTGAGAAGGGAATTGCCAATAAAATAAGGACATCATTGCCATAGGTGTGGCTTCATTAAAAATAAATCAGTAATTTTGGGTTTTTTGCCTTGCCAGCTTGAAATGCTGAGAGTAATATTATTTGTTTAGAGAAAGTACAAAATGAGTGCACATGAGCATCTTGAGCAATCTCTACTTGAACTCTTAATAAATGCATTAAAAATGGTTTATGACTTCTTATTATACACAGTCCTTCAAGAAGCTGTTCAGTTGTGGTGACTTGACCCATCTTTGCTACAAGCCAGAAAAGCAGCTAGTAAAATGCTGTATTTTCTGCCTACCCATGCTGGCAGCCATAAATCCCATTAATCCAGCTACCATCCATTAAATGTACCTCTTCAGCTGAACGTGCTCACCCCAGTCTGAAAAGGCCAGTGACAGGAATAGGGCCATACTGCCTTTGCAGAGATGCATCAGTGTTTGCTGATGCTGAAGCACCACCAACCACTGTTTGAAGGTATTTTCCCTGGAGTTTACAAAACACTTTGACAAATCACCATATTCAACTTAAGCATTGTACAATGTCATTTTCATTTTCCTTAACTTCATTTTAATTTATGGAGACTGGTATACAGATGTACATTTTCAAGAGGTGGCCCAAAAGTAAAACATATTTTGACTTTTGATTTGGCTTAGTGTATGGTGTACCTGAGAGTTTGCTGCTAGGCAAAACTCAACCTCTGAATCTCAGACATTTTCTGGTAAATAAAAGGCTACTATTAATGCAAAAAGGTGCATTTCACAGGACGTTTCTTTACCCTGCAGAAGCTGCTGGGGAGAGATATAAGCAGAATTTCATCCAAGGCCCTCTGAGTGTTAATAAAGTAAAACTGAAGATGCATATTGCTACCAAAAACACTCTTAAGTGCTAAATAAAAAATTCTGTCAGAGTGAGCCCATAACTTCACCTCTTGGGATTGATCACATCCTTTGGCTTAAAATATCAAGTGAGCCTTAATGAGGAATTGAAATTAGCTTTTTAGTAATTCTTACTTCTTTGAACTTAAGAAAGGAGTAATTCATTTACTAGTTCAGGAAAAAGGCAAGAATATGTGCTGTTGAAATATTTTAATAGTACTTAACTTGTCAACACTAGATGGCAAGAGACATATTCTGTTTAATGCTAGGAAAGTACTATGTGAATTTACCAATATGTGTATCAACTCTACATTTCAAGAGTGTTGAATGGATTATTGTCCAGAGCTAGATAAATTTGAATTCCATGGAGCTAAAATGTTGGAAATTAGCTGCATGATGTATGAACCCAAATAATAGTGTTTCTGACGTAGGAAAAAGTGATGGAAATTAAACATCTAGTTATGCACAGTGTGTCTGCACAATGTGCTGCATGCACCGCATGTGTTAGAATTTCTTCTCAGTTCTTTTTTTAATCTTTTATTCATAGCATTGCAGGTGATGAAAAATTTATGCCTTGAGTCTGGCATTGAAATTAAATGCAAAATGAAAACAGAAGCAGTTTATACTGACAGCTTAAATATCTTTATCTAGCATACGGTTGCTCTATAAAAATCACTGGGTGACTTTTAAAATTCTCCCACGTGCAAAAATGCAAACATTGCACAATAAAGGATAAAGTTAGGACTCTCTGTATATTAGCAGAGAAGTTTCCATTCACTATTATTGCCCCCTCATTTTTCAGAATTATTTTAGAACATCAGGTGAGTGTGAGTGCAGATTCCTACACAGTCCAGCTGCTGACGCTATTGCATGACATAGAGAAGACAGTTGGGGTTTGCATTACATTTTCTGGTGATTTCTATCCTTGCATTCTCTTAAGTTGGATGAAGGGCATACATCTTGTACTTGCATACTGCTAGAGTAAAAGGTTAATTATTCAGGTGAATCAGTTCCTGGATTCTGACTGTCACAGTGCATCTATTCTGTAAGAAGAGCAGGATTACCAAGAAAAAGATATATTTTTTAAGTGATAAACCATAAAACAAGTACTTAGAAAAGTATAAGATAGGGGGTTTTTTAAAAAAATTCACAATTTTTATTGTAGTGACTTAGCCATAAATGACTGTATTTAAACTAGTGTTTTATTTCAAGCCATTCAATCACTTTTTGAGTGCAGTGGATTTTTTGGTGTGGGTTGGTTTGTTGGTTTGGTTTTTTTTGGTTCTTGTTGTTGCATTTACTGTTTATGTAATGCCAGGTCACTAATTATAATTTTTAAATGAAAATTAATATTGAGAAAATAGCTACAATGAGCTCTTGTGAGTAGTGTGTAACTGTGCATCGTGAGGCTGATGTATTAACACTGAGAAAAGTATTCTATTTTTAAAGTATTTTAATAACTGAAATGTGAAATACAGAAGTCTATTTGCAGCCATGTGGAGCAGTAACAGTAAACTACCAATTATATTTTCATAGGTGCCTGTTCTCCAGCACTTAGCAGTTTTACATCCAGTTTCTGATTTGTGGCTTTTTACAATGCCTTATATAAACGTTAGTGTGTATAATTATGCAGATAATTTTATACAATATTAATTGTGCTAAGAGTGTACTGAAAGTCTGTTTAATTCAGTAATTCATTTGCATTTTAATGATTCTAACAGCATAAGGTTACAGGGTAAAATTGAAACATCTCGTTGACTGTTACTGCAGTGTGAAAGAGTTGAAGCTCTGATTTTGTGCTCTTAAATCTATTAAATATATCATGAGCACAGTTCACACTTAGAAACACTGGAGAACACACATTCCATAAGTTACCAAAATCAGCTGCAATATGGCTTGAAGTCCATGATATAACAAAGGATATTTAAAACATTGGGGATTTAATATCTGTGGCGTTTGATTGCTGATTTTAGTATGTTCACTACAAGCACTCAGGACTTGAGCAGATAATTCTGGTAGTGATGGTAGACTGAATCTATCAAATGCATTTGAGGAAAGACTGAGATGCCTTACAGTGGGAGGAAGGAAGGTGAGAAACAAATACTTTTGTATTTTTTGTCAGATCATGTAAAGACATGAGAGACTCAACATTTTTTTTTATGCTAAGACATAAGATACAGGTTAGGGGGTTTTTTATACTACAGGAGTCAATATGCTAGCTTTCACAAATACAGGGAATAACATATTCTGTTGATCTGTATCAATAGATTTTAAGTTAGCTCCCTAACATTTCTCCCACTTCCTTTATCATCTACAGATTTAATATCAGCGTGAATAAATCTAAATTGTTTGCTTCTTTCTTCCTAATTCCTGCAGCAATGTAAAAGCCTGGAGAGTTTTGAAGTGACAGGATTACAAGCAGTCTTTTGCATACATGGCCTTTAGGGATGAGTGGCTACCTTGCATCTAATAAACAAGAAAGTGAATTCGTTGAATAATGAATTAAGTGGCATAAGTTGTGATAACAAGGAGCAAATGTAACTTCAGACGAATGGTATTTGCTTTGTGTGGGGTTATCTGAGAGGGCTGATGCTTCGCCAAGGGATATCGAGAAAAAGGCTCATTATATTAAGATGTTCTTTCACAGAACACAGCCTAAAATGATCTTGCAGTTTTTCCATTTGCTGAGCTCCTTTGTGTGCCTCTATCAAACCAACCGTCTCCACCAGGGGGAAAACTGGGATTCTTTTAGGCCACTGAGTTTTGTTTATAATGAAAATTCCTAGTGAGTTTTAGATGGGTCACCCAACAATTAAATAGAGATGTCTAATTGGTTGATCCATATTAGGGTCAGCAGCTGGTTACAGAATAAAAGCTCACAGTGCCCCACTTGCACAGTTCTGAACCAAATTAAATTATTAATCTGCTCTTTGCTTCAATGTAGCTTCACAGGGATCCCTAACCTGCCATACTGAATAAAGCAGAACTACTACTTCACATTTTCATTATGATGAATTATACTTTAAATTGCAAATACATTCCCATTTAGTTCACGCAGAAGATCACCTTCGATGTCTTGAATTTGTTCAGGCAGGCAGTGTTGATGCTTATTTTGTTAATTCTGGTTATTAAATGGACCTGGGAACTCGTGGGCATACAGTTAGAATAAATAAAGTATTGAAGCAGGCAGAATATGAGAGTTTGAAAGAAATGAAAGAAAAATGTTTGTATTCTTCGACTGACATGTTTTAAATTGAGTAGGATTTTATGTGTTGGAATAGGCTATAACTTACTTCATAATTAAACGCAATTATCTTTGTAGTGGCACTGAGGAAGCAGGTTTCTCACCTTTTCTGTCATTACATGTTTATTTCACTTTTGTCTTATTTAATTAGTTAAAGCTAATGTCAGTACACTTTCTCCAGCTATGACTGTGTGAAGAGAACTCTGCCTTCTCGAATTAAACTTGCCATTTTTTCTTTAAGAGTTACACTTCATAAATTGTAAAGGGCAACAGCTGAGATGAATCAGACTCTGCATTATCATTCATTCTAGTCCAGTGAGGAAGATGATAAGCTGAATTACACTTGTGAAATAATGGCAGGAAATGTCCAGCTATGTGCATTTTCAGTATTTTTTAATTAAGTTTTTGGAGAGACCTAGTGCCAGTGCCCAGCTGATTTAAGTGGTCTTGGCTCCAGATCCTATTGCTTTTAAAAGTATACGTATTGGTCCATACTGTCTTTAGCAATAATGAAGCAGGTCTTGTTTTCTTTTCAACAGAATGAGGTTTCAGGCTTTAATCTCACATTAAACAGAGCATCCCACTTGTTGAGAAGGGGATCTGGGAAAGGGATAAGTCAAAGGGATTGTTGTTTAAATTGTACCTTGAAATGTGGCCACCCGTTCTAATGATTCTGCGCCGTATCTTACACTCGTGATGGACCTGGCCCAGTTCCAGTGATGCTACCACAAGAACAGGATTAATTTGACTGCACCTCTGTGTGTGTGTTATGTACCACTGAAGTCATCACAAAAGTAACCCAGTATTGCAGCCTACACCTAAAATAGACATTAAAAGCTGTTTCTTACACAGTGGACCTCAAAACATAGATCTTTTGATCACAAAATGGTTTTGCTTGCACTTTCAAATAAACTTGTTATTCAGCTCTTGTATGACAAGATTGAGACTTGCTTCATGTTGAAGAGCTTGGCTTTGGTCTTATTTTGTTCATGAGGATCTAGTCTTTCCTCTGTTTTCTTTTTCAAATTGGTCAAGTCCAGAGAGGAATCATGGCCAAGTTAAATGAATAGTAGGTACAGTGTCTGATGAAGCACAAAGTAAAGGAGGAGAAAAATGTGAAGCATTCATATACTTCCCCAATTCTTACTGTATTAGCAATATTAATTTAGAAGAAGAATGGAAATTTTTGTTAAAAGTGAGGTTGCTGTCAAAAAGAAATTAGGGAATGTAAAAAGAATAGGCTAGAGAATAATGCAGAAATATCATTACAGAAGCTTTGTCTCATTTCAAATGTTATTTCCCATGGTGGATACCCCTCTCACAGTGGATGTGACAGACTGGAGAGATCTGAGAAAGAGTGGTGCAAGGTTAGAAAGTTTGTATTGTACCTGAAAACAGTATTTCCTCTGACTTTGAATATATGTGTAACTGATGCATAAAGGTTATACTCAGAGCTCCTCTTTTCACTATTAGGAAAGACCACAAGGGAAATGAAAAGATGGCAAGTACATATCTGGTGTAAAATATATTTTATACAACACAAAACTAGCCTGAAGGTAATTGTCACATAATGGTTTTAATAAGCAAGTTAGGTCTTGGAAAAAGAGAAAACATTACTCTTCAGAATCATGCATTTTAATTGATAGTGATAAGGAAGGCACAAACTGGACAGGTAAAATTATCTTTGAGCCATTCTCTAAGTAGTTATGGTTGCAAGAAGTATTTTGTGGATGTTGACATCCTATGTTTGGTTTCATGTGCCTTCTGGATTACATTTTTTTTTTTGGGGGGGGGCGGGTGTCCTTTGCAAAGACAAGAGTTGGACTCAGTGATCCTTGTGGGTCTCTTCCAACCCAGGAGATTCTATGATTTTTCTTTCCTGGAAAGATTTTTGCAAAAGAAACTTCTCTTTCAGGCATCTTCTAAAACATCTCAGTGCACAGAGTAAAGCTTTGAAACCATGCCTGTCTTCTGTGTCTGGTTAGCCCAGTGCCCTCTCCACCACTCTTCCTATCTGTTCTCTGCTCCTGTCCAAAACAGTAACCCTCCTGCAGTTTATGCAAGTTATTGTATATATTTTACACATATAATTATATTAATTTATCTTTCTACTCCCAAAGCAAAAATATTGTTGCATACCACCCATATTCTAAGCCATTTTATACTACTTTGAGTAGTCCCTGGTAGTGGCATTGCCACAGCAGCAGACAGGTTATGGTTGTTGTCCTTATCAGGGTTCTCCAGTAGGTTTTGTATTTTTTGCTAAGGTCCATTTTGATGTAACTTTGGTTTTGTTGGTACTTATGCTGTCTATTTAAAATCTAGTTCACATATGACTATGTAATCTTATCATTGTACCTCTTGACTTTAGCATAAACCTGCCCTAGAGTTTGGATAAAGAAAAATGGGGTTTAGCTCTTACCTGCTAGCCTCTCCTTGATAAGGACAAATTCAAGATAAGAAAGTAATCGATCAGCACTAGGTAGGTAGATCAAATAATCAGCTATCTTTATTATATTTTGAAACTTCAATATATAAATAGTTATAAATGTTACATTACTGAGTTCAGTGTGACTGCAAATGAGCTACTGAGAAAATCATCTATGTCACATAGGGTAAAAGATTTTGATGTTTTATATGTTTGTTTCAGTGCCTGCTTCTTAAGAATGAATACATGGTGGCATTGGTGAGAAAATATGACACTGTTGGATTTCAGAGTTGTACTTAGAACTTTTCTCAGCTACGGGTACCATCATGTATAAAACGTAGCATCACCTGTGTAGGTCCAAAAGAACCATAGGTGTCTGTAATGTTTATATGGACTGGTTTATATTTTGACTAAAATATCATGCTTTCCAGGGAAAAGATTTTGGGTTGGTTTTCAACAAGAATAAATAGAAAAGTCTAGAACCAGAGTTTGCAAGCAGTAGATTTATCAAAATTGGGGTGCTGAGAAATTGAATCTATTTCTGTTCTCACACAGGAAAGTACCACAACCCTTGGTTTTTCTGATCTGTATTAATCTTTATTTAGATAAGTTTTATCAATACTGAGAAATAAAACTGTTGTTTTTTCCAAACCAGAAGATTCTGAAGCATTTTGTAGCACAGCTCAGCATAGAGCATCTCTGAGCAGATACTTGCGTGGCTCCTCTTCCATTCTGACTTAAAATAGAAATGTTTCATTTGGTTCATTTTGAGCAATGTTGCCCTTCAATCTCCTGTTCACTCACCCCAAGATTCACATTCAGCATAAAGATCTTCCCCATAAGAGATAATGAGAGATATGAGGCATTCAAGCCACAGTCCATCCAAGGTATAAGAGCCTCTCAAATGAGCTTACAGTATCGCTGAACTGTCGTAATATGAAACAGTTGGATTTAATCAAACTAATGGATAGAAATGAGTTTTCTTTTTTACTTCTGTTCTTCACTTTAGAAGTAAAAAATTTCAGTGAAAAAAAAAAAATCTTCCTGTGAAGGACTTTTACATTTGCTTAAACAACATTTTCCATCAAGATATGTTTTCAACAGAAGCTATGAATTTCCATGTCAGCTCTATCTCCCCATTAATGATGGTTAATGTTATCAGTGTTTTTCATTTTGATCAAAGATTGTAATTTTTTACTTGCTGTTCATTTCAGTCATATTTTTCTAAGTAGCTCTTTGTGACATTTTGAGAGAAAATTGGAATGTTTCCATGATTATATGTTTAACAGTGTTATCAAAAGTAGACAGATCTTGTACTACTGAGTACCCGTAGGTGTGTTCTGAAAGCAAGTTACTCATGACTATAATGTTATCTCAGACACTTCATTCTCAAAAAGTTACTGCTAATTAGGAAGCCTGGTATTTGTTCCCATCTTGGCCAAGAAAACAGCCCAAAATAAAACATTTAAAGTCAAAAGCATGAGTAGGAGACAGCAGACCTTCACATTGAGTTTGATGAAGATGTGCTTCCAGAGACTTGTGACTCTGACTCAATGCAGCCCATGGTATTAATAGCCATGTGGGCTCCTGATAAAAAACAACCCAAAGTTCCAATAACCAGTAGGAATTTTATGTCTTTTTTCTTTAGGTAGACTTTCTTCTTGATTGAGAAAGAACCTTTGCTTATTACTCCTTTCCTAAAGCATACATTGGCCTACAGCAACAGTAATCTGTTATTAGTTTGATTTTGAAAAAGTAATTTTCAGTTCATGTATTTCATTATTACTGCAATTGTGAATGTAATTTTCTTACCCAGAGTCTTGTTTTTATCATTTATGACATGCTGAAGGTCTGAGAAGGGGTTCTTTGGCAGGCCTTCTTAGGACTTTTAACCATACAAGCTTTGAAGAGTGAGAGATGACTATTTTTAGGACTTATCAGGCATAAACCCGTCTCATTGAAGGAGTTCCCATCCTTGTCCTCTCTTCATGAGTGATTCAGAAAGGAAGTCTCCCATCTGAAGATTTGGCAGAATTGCACTGACTAAATTATGATAAAGCACCATTCAAATGTACCAATTCATGATAGATTTTCTGTTTTGTTGTTGATTTTTGTTGCAAAAAATGCATAAAATTAACTTGAAGTAACACATTAACCACTGTAAAGTACTAAAAAAATCCATATTTTTGCCTTGTGGTTCCACAGATGTTTTCATTTGCTTCAACTGTGTTTGGCATAATGCTTTGAAGAGGGCAGACCATGTTGAAACAAGTTTAGTAATAGGACCAGGTATTCAGGGCAGCTGAGTAAGTCCAACACTATCTTAACCTGGTAGGTTTGTAATAATATCAAGCAAGAGTATAATGTAAATGCACTTTAATATCTTCCATTTTGGTAACTGTCAGCATTTTAGAATTTTTTTTAACAGTGCTACTTTATACATAATTAATTTAATTCTTTGGAGAGGCTAACTCTTAACTAAAACTTAAAAGTTAACTTAAAACTTAAAGTGGTGGAAAGAATCCCAGAGTCTCAGCATAATGGGACGAGAAAGGATCAGTGCAGATCATCTAGTCCAACCCCCTGCTAAAGCAGGGTCACCCAGAGCAGGTTGCCCAGGATCACCTCTAGATGGCTTTGGAATCTCTCCAGAGAAGGAGACATCACAGCCTCTCTGGGCCAGGGCTCTGCCACCCTCACAGCAAACAAGTTTCTTCTCCTGTTCAGATGGAGTCTCCTAGGTTCCATTTTGTGCCCATTGCCCCTTGGCCTGTCCCTGGGCACCACTGAGAAGAGTCTGGCCCCATCCTCTTGTCCTAACCCTTTAGATCTTGATTAGCATTGAGTAGATCCCCTCTTCGTCTGCTCTTCTTCAGGCTAAGCAGCCCCAGGGCTTTCAGCCTTTCCTCCTCAGATAGGTGCTTCAGTTCCTGGACTCTCTCCACTAGTTCCTTGTCTCTCTTGACCTGGGGAGCCCAGAACTGGAGCCAGGACTCCAGATGTGGCCTGAGTAGGACAGAGTAGAGGAAGAGGAGAACCTCCCTTGACCTACTGGTCACAGTATTCTTCATGCACCCCAGGAAGCCATTGGCCTTCCTGGACACAAGGGCAGATTGCTGGCTCATGGTGAACTTGTTATCCACCAGCGCTCCCAGGTCCTTCTCTACAGCGCTGCTTTCCAGCAGGTCAACCACTGACCTCTTCTGGTCCATGGGGTTATTCCTCCCCAGGTGCAGGACTCCACACTTGCCCTTGTTGCACAACTGAATTTTGCTTAGGTTTTGAAAATGAGATGGTAAAAGGTCCTAAGAGTTCTGTAAATGGTCTTTAGGAGCATCCCAGCTTTTGTGCTCCTGCAGGTAGGTTTGGGATTACCTACTTTCCTGTTTTGTTTTCTCCTTCAGGCTCAGAAAATTCCTCTAAAACCTCATGATAAACAGCACAAATTCTCTTCTTTCTTTCTGCATAATCTTACTGAAACTGTCAAGATAAGATTTTGCAGTATCTAAATTGAAAGTTTGATGAACTCAAAGTCTACTTGATAATGTGCATGCTAGATTTTAGGTAGGTCTTTTTAATTTTGTGACTGGTGTGAAGTATGCTTTGACTTACCTTACATTTTGACAATAAATGGAAGAAACCATCAAGGGAGATATGTTGCATGCAGGTCTAGCATCAACTGCTCTTACACATACCTACCTTGTGCATGTTTTCTTGAAGGTTTTTGGGACTTTGTCAGATCATAGCATTCTGGAGCTTTCTTAGATCTCTTCATTCCCAGCTTGGATGCTAAAGCCAGGTTATTTAACTGCCACTGGTCATCCAGGAGTCACTGCCACTGAAGGGACCTTGTGATTAGGAATAAATATTTTACAGTAAGACTGGTGAGACCCTAGCCCTGGTTGCCCAGAGAGGTGGTAGATGTCCTACCTCTGGAACCATTCCAGGTCAGGTTCTTTGGGGCTTTGAGCAACCTGGTCTAGTTGCAGATGTCTCTGCTCATTACAAAAGGATTGGTCTAGATGACCTTGAAAGATCCTTTCCAACCCAAACCATTCTGTCATTCTATGATTCTGCCTTTTCTGCTTCCATAACAGAAGCACAATAGTGACAGACCTTCATTCATCCCTTAATTTTAACTATTTCTTCTGAATTGCAGAATAAAAGCTAGACAGATGTACCCATTTTGTTGCTGGATATTCACACACAGATAATGTTTCATGAGCAGAAATCTTTATTATGAATAGGTATTAGAAGAAAAAGTGAACCCTCCTGGCCAAATCGGGTATGTGCCTTTCTTTGAGGAAAATGGGAGTGAGATGAGAACTGAAAAATGTTTACCACAGAAAACCATGTCAGAAAGTTACAGAAGAGATGCCAACTAGTGCAATTTTATCTTAAAAGAGCATTAAATCTTCTCTGGTGTTTCAAGAGAGTAATAATGGCAGCATTATTGTTCTGATAATTTTCTCATATGACGAATGGTAACAGAACATTTGCTTTGTTTTTTGCTGGAAATCCAGTGGACTTGGAGTGAAAACATGAGGCACTTTTCAAGCATTCAGATAGGTCTAGTAGTCGTCATTAATAATCTTTTTAGGCAAACAGATAAATACACTGGATCTTAAAATCAAGACAGAGAAATTCATATTAAAATGAAAATTATTCTGACATATCCAAAATGGAGAAGCAGTGTTTCTGCTGCAATTTTCTTCCCATTGTAATGATTGATTTCTGTCACTAGTTTTTAAAACCTTTGACATGAAGCAACCAATTTTTTTTTTCTGTTTAAATTATTTTGTATCTTTTGTAGTAATAATAGTTGCTCTCACCAATCATGGGGAAGAAAAGATTCCTTAATTTGCTCGAGAACAGAGTGGTTTTGTCAAGAATTAAGTAGGATTTAGGTTTATATTGTTTCTTGGTTGGGGCTGGTACTGTCTTCATGAAAGATGTCTGAGATCTCTTTACACTGTTTCACTTAGAACTGATCAAGGCAGTGAAATCAGACGCGGACCTGACACTCATTTCACCAAAAAAAAATCACAGATCACAATGAGCCCATCTCTGAAAGAAGAACAAGAAATATTAGAATATACATATCCTTTATCAGTTCTGACAGTACAGTCTTAGAGTTATTAAAAGTCAAAGAACTGAGCAGATGTCTTGCAATGCTGAATTATACAGCCTGAATAACTTCTGTAACTAGCAGATCCAAGTGCAGTCTTCTCTCGACTGTTAAATGTCTGTCAGTAAAACCTGATGGTTAATATCAAGTGGGTAACAGAGCCAGCTGTGTTCTTTTCATGTTTAATAGAAATGAAAAAAAAAAAGATTAACATGTAACAGGTAAATTCTGCTGCTTTACTGAAATTATATGACGTGTAATGGGTTTTACTGGATTTTTAGTGAATAGTCAGAGAGATCAGGGTCAAGCGTGTTGGGGAATGATTGCAAAATACCCATGCTGATTTCTGTCTCTTTCTTGGAGACTCAACAAGAGAAAGACAAGAAATTATTTTATTAACCTTATAGTCCTCTTGACCATATTTTGACTTTTTAGGAATTACAGTAGCTGAATGTAGGAATGCATGCATGTGGACTTTTTTTCAGACTAACAGGCAAGTCTGTTTAACAGACAGTGCAAGTTTTGTGTATGATTTTGGGAATAATCTGATTTTTTTGTACATACCTGAAAATTTTGGCAACTTTTGATGTGCATTTTAAAGTCCAGAACACAATACTTAAAGATACTTCTCTATGTAGGAATTTAAATAGGGTAGCAGATAAGTTTCCAAAGTAACTGTATGAAATATGAAAGCTTTTACTGCAGTATAATGGAAAAGTTTGGCTTACACTAAGCTCTTGATGTCTGCTGCCATGATTGAAAGGCTCCAGGCATGAGGGATGATTAGCTGAAATAGTTTAGTAGTTTCTGGTAGTATTCCCACAGAAGGGGGGGTGGGGGGGTGGAAATGCAAACAAACCAGAAACCTCTGATAGGAATCCAAGACATGACTCAATGGGTGCCAAATTTTGTCCCAAATTGCATGCCATATTACTAACATTTTATCTTAAAAGTACCAATGAAATCACATGCATCTGTATGCTTTTTCAAGAATAATAGCTGGACCTAAAGAGTTTGCCAAGCAAGATTTCAAAGCTTGGGAGGAAAATGAAAGGTTAGATTTAACAGAAGTTGGTCGCATTCCATGAACGCGCTGTTCAAAGATTTACTTGATCTCTTATCAACAGCAGATCAAACCAACACAAGTAGCCACACTGAGAAGTTCATGTATTGAAGTAATTCTCTTTCAGTCTATAAAATAACACAATATTCTGTGCATGTATTTAAGAATCACCTTACAGGCAAAGCACTGGGCCATAAAGGTGTATGAGCCGTAAGTCCAAGATCGCTCTGACTCTCTCTGCTGATAAGGCATTAGTGGGGAAAGTAGGCAGTTTAATTTACTTATGGTAAGCTAAGTGCATTCTTGGCTCATAAAGGGAAATCATTTGCTCGCTTAAGCCAGATATCTGACTTTTGACAGCAAATGTCACTGCCTGGATTTCCCTTTGACAGTTTGGCAACCCTGCACCCCTGTTATAGTATCCACTTATTTGTCTTGTTTTCAGCCAGATTAATCCATTCTGTTTTGACAAGAAGACTGATGGGTAATTGATAACTGTGATAGACACAAACAGAAGAGTTGGATGCTGAATAATTCAGCACTTTTCAGTATCAATAAGAGAACAGGTTGAAGAATTTGTGTCTCTATTTACACTTAAACTAAACTAAGTCAGCCCAGACATTTATGCTGCCAGTCTATCAGAAAACCAAACAGTGTACATTCGGTTTCCACCCGACAAAATGTTTTATAAGCTTGTAACAATATGTGTGAAGCTGCCAGAATAATAAATAGGTACAGCAGCCCATGCATGCTAATGTTATGTTGTAAGCAGTTTTGTTGACAAGTGCTAATACTTCTTTCATACTATCATCAAAAGCAGCTAATACAACAGCCATTATTTGCTGGCTTTCCAAGCAAGACATGATGGATTGTGACCTTAATATGGGTTAGCCGAGTTTTGAAAGTTAAACAACTTGCAATAAATCATAGAATTATTACAATGCAGTTTAATTGGTTAAGGACTGTTTATTTCCTAAACAGGGTGAAAAATTTCTGTTTCGGCACTTTTAATTTGCAAAGTGCATTTTCATTATGAATGGCAGTTTAATATTCTGCTCTTTTGTCATGCAAAATATGCAACACACAGGCAATCTATTAATTGGACAAAAATGCATTGCAAGCGTAAATTATCCTTTATATCATCACTTGTGAGCTTTTACATCTATTTATGCATTAAATGGAACATACTTAAAGGTTTTAAAACTTGCAGCAGGTTAGTTCTCAAATCTAAGTCAAGCTTTGAGATAATTTTAATGACCTTTATTTTGAGCAATGTAAAGCAGTTAAGTGATAGTAGATATAAAGAACAACTTAAGTGATATTATTCCTAAGAAATAGGTACACTGATTCCATTGAGTAAAAAGTCATAGGAATTGTAACAGTTGTTGATGCTTTTTTCCTTTACATAGGGGAGGGGTGTTTTCTTTCTCTAATCCAAAGAGCCAAATATTACAAAACTAATTTGTATAGAGTGATTCAGTAAGATACAGAAGTTGCAGGAGCATTCTGAAATTTTGCAGCACTGTATTTCATATACTCATAGTCATGGTCAAAACACATCTTAAAATAGCACACCTTTACAAACTTGAGAACCGGGTATTGCTGAAACAGCTAGAATGGCATGGTGTTTTAAAGGTCATTTGTAATATGGCTTTGTTTGTGCTTTAATTTTGTTTAAATATACAACAGTAGATACAAAAGAGGCACTTCAGTGCTACACATTATTTTTAAGAGAGAAACTAAAGAGATAAAATGACCGGATATCCATTTTGGCAGAGAAGTTGGAAAGGTGCCTACTGTAGGAATTCAGCAGTATAGGCAGAATCTGTAGAATTATCTGTTGTCTGAAATAATAGTAAGCAATAATTGAACATGTTCCATGACATGAAAAAGCAAGAAATTTTTGGACACTGCACTCTACTGAATACATCTTTCTTCAGTAATTTATTGCTACCCTAAAATTCAAATTGGAGAGTCCATTATTTATTCCTTATTTATACCTCTCGCAAACCACCATCGATTTTTAGTAGTGCAGTACCTTTCTTCTAAAAGGAACAGGCCAAATTGTCTCAGAATGTAGTTGTAACATTTGATAAATGATGGTGATTCCCTTATCTCCCACACCCACTTCCATCCTTGGAAGCAGGATCTGGAATATGTGAGCTAATTAGCATAGAAGAAAAGTAAAGACCGTTGTAAGTACTTGAGAATGAATGTTGCTAACATAGGAAGATGTGCCTTATGTCTGCCACTGTACTTAGTAAGGCAAGGATGAGTTAAATAACAGATTTGTGGAAAAATAAATAACATCAAGTAATAAACTGTACAGCATAATCCACCAATAGCAGCATTTCTGATGGTCGCAGAGTCACAGGATAAATCAGGTTGGAAGGGTTCTCTGGAGGTCAAAGGTGAGGTCAGACTAGGTTGCTGAGGGCTTTAACTAGCCTGGTTTTGAAAACCCACATGGAGGGAGACTGCACAACCTCTCTCTTTCTAATGACCACACTATAGCATTACCAGTTGCTGTGAAAACTGAAGGGCATCTCAGTTTTGACTCAAATTTTTGTTTCATCTAGACTGGTCAAGTACCATCTAACTTTGCTGTAACAGAAAATGCAGTTTGGTAATACAAGGATTTCAAATACTACTAAAGTCATAGTCCATCAATACTGAATCCTGTTTGTCTTTCAGAAACATGTAAAGCTTTATTTTAGGATTATTTCTGGTCTAAGTCTCAAATACATGAGAGACCACTGTTCATCCACCCACATGGAACTGAGCTCATGTTTATCACTCATCTGTTGAGGTTTTTTGGCTTTAAATGCAGCATTTCAGCCATACCAAAGAGAACTGTTTCCGTTCCACTTTATTGTGCTAACAAAAGTGATCATTGGATAGGTTGATCATTGGATCCTTAAGGTGAGCACTTGAATTGTCAACCATTTAGTATTATGAGCAGGTAGCTCATGCTGCAGCATTCCTTAACAGTATTGTCTGTGATTTTTCCTATGATGTTTTATAAGATACTTATCAAAACATAGAGATGTTCTCATTGATGAAGGCAGCAGTAATGGATAGGCCTTTAGGATTTGGCTCTGTCTTTCCTTTACATTTATGGCTAAGTGGGAGGAGGAAGTGTCAAGAGTTAGGTCTGGACTGACCACTAACCCACTGACCGATGCTCTCAGCTACTCCATCTTTCCCCCTCCACCCTACAGGAAGGGAAATGAGAGAGAGAGACTTGTGGATTAGAAAAAAAAACCCAACAAAACCCCTAAAACTACTTTAATGAAAACAGTAACAATAGGTGAAATACATATGCAAATACATGCAGAACCAGCACCAAACCCAACTCCCCCTTGGTGGCAACTGTGTCACTGGTGCTGCAACAGGAGGCTTTCAGCAGCGGGTGGGAACTAGGCTTAGGGGCTGCACCCTGGAGCCAGATTCAGGAGCAAGAGGGAGAGAAAAGCAAGAGCAGCAAAGATAGGCCCTAAAAAGCAAAAAGAACAAGAAGAGAGAGAGAGAAGAGGGGACTGACCCTCAGCTTTATATCAAGTTTGACATGCATGGAATGGAATTCCTAGTTGATCTGTTGAGGGTCACCTGTCCTGCCCACTCCTCCCTGTAGATGCAGCCTTTACTCTGCACCCCCCAACATGAGACACAAGATTCAGCAGTGGCCCTGGTCTGCATACTAATCCTCAGCAGTAAACCCAAACATTAGGCCTAATCCCTGCTGGAAGCAGGCAGTGTTTGCAGAAAACATACTGCCAGCTTCAGAAATGCAGTTACATAGAGGAGCTTTGGCTGGAAAACAAAGTCATCGAACAGAATCAGTTCTGTTCTAACCCAAATCAGGACAGGAAGCAATGTTGAGTAAATATGCTTGATGAACTTGTTCAGGTAAGCAAGAACAAGTAATAATTCAGGACGAATGGAATTACCATTGCCAATGAAATATGGAAATATTTCCCAGGAGCAGCTGTATCAGAAAGTCAGTGTGGGATTTCCTTAGTGGTCAGCTTTTCCAGCTGGAAACTTACTACCCCAGACTGCTAGCATCCAATAGCTAATTGATTTGGTAGATTTAAATACAAATTTTGTGAAGATGATTTTTATGCTTAGACACAAAATTTGGACATCCCATCCAAGGTTGCTATGGCAAATACAACATGGTGGTGGCTTGAGCAGAAATTAAACTTTATGTCCAAAAAAAGGATATTAAATTATAATGAAAGGAGGTCCTAGAAAACATTGAGTATATTTATAAAATGTGTTTTGTTATATATTTATGTCTGCCTGTTTCTAAATCCACTATTTTAATCTCTAAACTATTTTATATTTAAACAGTTGGATGTCCAGTTTTCAGCCTCCAACTCTCTTTAACACACTGCTTTTGTGATCAACAGCCTCTAAGCTGTTGCTGTTTTTTACACTGAGAGTGGTGAGACACTGGCCCAGGTTGCCCAGAGAGGTGGTAGAAGGCCCAGCCCTGGAACCCTTCCAGATTGGACCTTGGGGCTGTGAGCAACCTGACCTAGTTGAAGATGTCCATGCTTAGTGCAGGGGGGTTGGACTAGATGACTTTGAAAGGTCTCTTCCAACCCAAACCAGTCTATGACTCTGTGGTTCTAAGTGCAACTTGTATTCTGGAAGGGACAAACCTGTGCCTGTTCTCTTTCCAGTATCCTTGCTTGTTCTTGGGTTGTAACTGAAACATTTTGCCATGATTTTTCTATTTCACTGCCAGACTCATTTGCTGTTGGACAACAACCAACTCTCCATTTCATCAGCATGCGTTGACCTTTTTGGAAGTTGTCGAATGATTAGTCAAGCCTTTAAAAAAACACTTCTGGAGAGATATTTTCAGGTAGCTGAGAAGCAGCAATACAGAAGTGTAGAAATACCTGTTTCTATGAAAGAGAGTCTGAGAAGTAATGATTATCTGATAGCAAAGAAGGGCTGATTGAGCAAGTTGTCTGGGTTGTCTCCCTGATCACCATGGACTACTGAATCTGTAAATCAGTAGTCATGACAATTACCAGCAGAAAGTAGGTCTGAGAGTACTGTTGTGAGGCTATTAACTGTGGATGTTGAGAATATAATGATTTATCATGGGTCTGGACATGTGATTCTACTGAAATTCTGCAATTTATTTCATTAAGGAGACCACCACTGCGGGACCTGCTCCTTCACAAATCTGTCCTTCTCACGCTGTTGTGTTGGTGCAGCTCAGGTCAGTGCTGTGAGACATTCTCAGGTAACCATCCTGGGTTAATCTCCTTGCAAAAACAAACAGGCAAGACAAGAAACCAAACAGAAAACAAAAAAAACCAACTGAATAAGCCACAGAAAAACACCAGGATTTTTCTTTAGCACTAATAGACTTCATATCCCAAACAGCATGAGACATTATAATACAGCACAGGCTGTTAAACAGACAGTTTCTCCATGAAAAATATGTAGGAGCTCCTCCATAGGGTTCTCTGTCCCTGAGTCTAGATTGCTTTATTCTGGAAATTGACTGTGCTGTCTTTACCAGCTTGGTGATTTTTTAGCTGCTGGCAGCCTTTGTTGGGGGTGGAAAGGAAGCAATACATAGACTTTCTCTGTTTTATGTTCCTTTGGGCTTTTCTTCTTTCTGCATTGGGAATTGAATCTGATTCTGAGAGAAACCCTTCTGATCTCATGACTATCTACAAAAGAAGCCAGAAGTTTCTTTTGCTTTGAGGGTCTGAGCAATAAGCAGTGAGGAAGCTGGAGAAGCCAAAGGATATATCAAACAGAAAGATAAGGTGGAAGACTTTATCAGAGGCAAGTGTAAGGCAGACAATTCCTGGACATATGTTCCACTGGACAAGATTTCTGGGCTGGAGACAGATCAGCTGGGATAGAACTTTGGGTGGACAAGTGGGAGTAAGGGCAAAGGAGGCAATGTTAAACAGAAGTGCTTCTTCAGACCATTGCTGTGATAAATAGCAGAGAACAACCAGCTGTTCTATACCTGGGGTTTGCAGACCCAGTAGTCAAGATGTTTGCCTAGTCTCCAGCAGTTCTGATTGTTGCCAGGTGTTTGGTTGCAGAGCTTTCTTTACAGGCAGGATCTAATAAAAGCTGACGGTAATAGTTCAGGGAGGTCTTCTCTTGGAGCCTTGTCCTTGGAAACATCTGGTGTTGCTTCTTTCTTTTGATTCATCAGTGACAGAGGCTGCTATCTTTATTTTATTACCACAGTATGTGATTTTGATGAGGAATGTAGACATCTCTAGAGACTGGCTGAGCCTCTGAAGAGGTCCAGCCATCCAGCTGGATGGAGGACATAGATGTTGCAAAGAGGCTAACCGTGAGGCAAACAAACTCTATGAAGTGATGCTTTTTCTTCCTTTTCCTGCAGTAACTCATGTTTGATAACAGAAGAAGCCAAACAGCTTTGTTTTAAATATGCTGCTTAAGTGAGGGAACTTGTGGGAAAGGTGTATCACTAGGAACTTTTCACTTGTCTGAGACAAGCATTTGGAGGGCTGGAGGAAAACTACGAGGCTCTAAAACTCACAGAGAGAAGTAGCAGACAACTAGCAAGTCCTCTTATCTGGGTATCACAAAGAGCTGCTCTACAAAGCTGCTAAAAATAGATAAGATTTTTGTAGGGATTTAGGGACAGATTTGAAGGGAGGCACATACACATCATTTGTGTGTGCATAATTAAGGAGAAATGCTTCCAAGAGAGGATACAAGCCCTGACTTTTGTCTGTGCTTCAGAATTGTGAGAATCATGTTTTGCTGATACTGCCATGGTATTTTCTGAAGGTAGCTTTTTGTATCTTTTGCTGTTGCTATTTTTGGGCACATTCTGGTATGGGCCAAGAAATAATTTCTAGGACCCTAATGACATCAAGTTGAGGTTTAAAATGGGTGTGCTGCAGCGTGCCTGGTCTCTCAGAAAGAACTGAATTGTATTTCTGCCACAAAAGAGCATAAAAAGTTCTCTTTGCTCCAGCAAAAAGATATGGTAAATTCTGTTCTGCAACGTGTTCTTAAAGGGCTTAGTAATATTTTTATTTTTATATGGTAGATAACTCAGGTACATGTAGCAACACAACAAAACCCAGCACTGGTTTACTTGAATTTGGGAGAAGAGATTGACTGGGTTTTCTTAATGTATTATCTATCTTGAAAATGTGTAGGGCTGCCTTATCACTGTGCTTTATTGTGCAGCCATAAATAAACTCTGACAATGCAGGAGCTTTCTTACTAGATAATAATACAGGATGTTTTTCTTGCATATCTTTTATTAATGCAGGACACTGGTTTGTTGTATGTGCTTGTGAGTGTGGATATTTATGTGCTTACATTAGGTTTGGTCAGTGAGACTGTAAACACCATTAACATTTTCAGAAAACCAAGCCATGACTCCTTGAATTCTGTTGTCATGGCACTGCACTAACAAGATACTACAAGTAGTTTTCCTATAGCATCACCTTTACAGAGAATAAAAAATGGCTGAGAAAATAGACATTATCCTATGTTCTACTGCAGTCACTGAGTTCCTCTAGAAATTGTAGTAATTCTGCTCCATATTTTACTGAAATTGGGGTCTTCATGACTACTTTGGTCTCCTTTGAGAGGTATAGGTAAAATGAAATGTAAACCAAGCAGAAATACAGTATAAAAAAATGCCTCAGATAATGCTGCTTCTGGATTTTGGAACTGATGTGATAAAATATTCAATATGTCCAAAAAAAATCAGTCAGAAAAGTTGTTTTACTAAATGCAACATGATACAGTTTTGCAGCTGATATCTTCTGCTTTATGCATCCATTTTTTTTAAACTGTTTTCAACAGATTTAGCCTTGGTCATGCCAATTACACTGTTTTGCAACACACAGTCCAAAAATAACTTGCAGGAATGTAGCATGCAATTGGTTGTCAAAACAAGGCTATTAAATCAGTGCTGAATTTTATCGCTTGATGTAAGTGGTGAGATCCTGCAAATTTAGAAACAACTATGCACTGGAGTATGGTAAAAAATTTCAGCTGATCATTTAATTACTAAGGCCTGCAGGAGAGAGCTCCTGAAACTAGACCAGGTTTCATCAAATTTGTCTGATGGACTTGGCCACATAATGGTGAGGAACAGCATCATTTGCCAACTGGGCTAGCCAGTTGAAGGAATTATTTCAGTCCACTCACCAGTCCATTCTCAGAGGTAGTCAGCAGAGGATCCCTATGGGGACAGTAAGTAAAAATTTGGACTTCAAAATGCAGAGTGACACACATCAGACAGTCAACAGAATCACACAACAGTTTGGGTTGGAAAGGACCTTTAAAGGTCACCTATTCCAACACCATCCTGCAGGCAAGGACACTTTCCACTAGATCAGGTTGCTCACAGCCTGTCCAACTTGACCTGGAAAGGTCACAGGGGTGGAGCATCCACCAGCTCTCTGGGTAACCTGGGCCAGTGGCTCACCACCCTCATTGCAATGAATTTCTTCTTCTTTATGTCAAATCTAAATCTCCCCTCTTTCAGTTTAGAATCCTTTTCCTTGTTCTGTCATCACCACAGGCCCTGGTGAGAAGTCTCTCTACATCTGTTGTGTAAGCCCCTTTTATATATTGCACAGTCACAATAACGTCTCTCTGGAGCTTTAATCATTTAAGGTGTGACTGTATTACATCAAACTGAAGTTTACAGCAGCTGTGAATAAACAAAGCTATAGTTAAGTGAGATCTGAGTTCTTGCAGTGGTTTTGAGGTCTCAGGATATTTCTTGCTAGTGTCAGAGCATTCTTAGGCACAGAGAAACACTCTATCCTGGTCACTGCAGATTAAAGACACCAGTGCTGTGCAGGACACCCTATGCATGGGAATATGTGCTGATATACAGCAGCAAATAGTTTTGTCTGTGATTTTGGTATTAACAGAGTCCTTGCTCCTATACAAAGATTTTAATGTTATTTTAAGAAAGCAATGTAGACATTCTTTTATTGCAAAAATTTGCATTGAGGAGTATTTTATTTGTGTCTTACATTTTAAAAGTGCCATTGCAAGAAATAGGTTTGATTTTGGAGAAGAATAGTTTTGAATAATTAACCATGAATTACTCTAATTAGAAGAAAATAATTATACGTTGGACAGAGCTGCTTCAAATGAGATGTATGGAGTTAGTGACTATTGGAAAAATAATGCCACCTGATAGAAGCTGAAATAAATCTAAAAAAGAACTTTCTCTTACAGTCAGGATTTAACTATGGTGTTTTAAAATGTCTCCAATTTAAAAGATGCAAATTTCTTCTAGACAGAATTATTAGCAGGACTATATTGTTGAATTACAAAATCCTCAGTGTAATAATTAAAGAAGGTAGTTTTATCCTTTAAAAGAGAGTTGTGATTAACTCTTGTCTTGATATCTGAGCTCTTGCTCAGAACTACTGAGAATACTGTAGGTGCATCTTCAAATCATAAAAAGGTTGATCTTAAAATCATAGAATTATCAGAGTTGGAAGGGACCTTAAAGATCATCTAGTTCCAACCCCCCTGACTGGCAGGGACACCATCCACTAGATCAGGTTACACAGGGTCCCATCAAGCCTTGTCTTAAAAGCTTTCAGGAATGAGGCTTCCACAACCTCTCTGGGCAACCTGCTCCACTGCCTAACCACCCTCATAGTGAAGACCTTCCTCCTAATATCCAACGTAAATCTCCCCTCCTCTAGCTTACACCCATTTCCCCTGGTTCTATCACTGTTTGACCTCCTAAAAAGTCCCTCACCGACTTTCCTGTAGGCCCCCTTCAGATACTGTAAGGCCACAAGAAGGTCTCCTCAGAGCCTTCTCCTCTTCAGACTGCACAACCCCAACTCTCTCAGTCTGTCCTCGTAAGAGAAGTGCTCCAGTCCTCTGATCATTCTCCTGGCCCTTCTCTGGCCTTGCTCCAGCACCCCCGTATCCCCCTTGTAATAGGGGCTCCAGAACTGGATGCAATATTCCAGGTGGGGTCTCATGAGAGCAGAGTAGAGGGGGAGAACCCAAGATATTTTTGCACATAAATGTTATGTAATGACATTACTAAAGTATATGTTTTACATCTATAGAGACATATATATATAAACAATATGGTTGTCTTCAATTTCAGGTGTAAGAGATTTCGCATCCACGCACCATTAAATTCCATTACCTTGAGAAGAATAATTGCATCATTTCCTTTAAAAATCATACTTAGGAAAATACAGATAGACTGAATCCTCTAGGATTGCATACTATTTTTCAGGGACTCTTGTATCTTTGAAAATCACCTGAATATTGCAAGAGAAATCCTTGTAATTTATCTTTTTTAAGTTACTTATTCATGGTTCAAGTTTTTATTTTTTGCGCCTTTTGTAGCTTGAAATTTGCAACACCAGACTTAGTGTTACAGTGAAATGATTATTTCTGGTGGCTCTATAAATGCTATTCTCAATGTGGTTATTGCATGTCTGTAAATAACCTGCTGTACTTACTTTCTGTTACTTCTTAAAATCTTAAGGATCAAGATGACCTTTTAACACAATGAAAGATTAGTCTCAGCTAAACCCGAGTTTTTTTCCAGACTGCTATGCTAGCACCAGTGCATCCTCTCCAGCCAATTTTGCTGCCACTTAGAGAATCTTTGCTGTGAGGGTTGCAGAGCCCTCATCCATGCTGCCCAGAGAGGTTGTGAAGTCTCCTTCTGTGGAGAGATTCCAAAGGCACCTGGAGGTGATCCTGGGCACTCTGCTGTGGGTGACCCTGCTTTAGCAGGGGGTTGGACTAGATGATCTCCAGAGGTCCCATCCAATCCCCACCGTGCTAGGATTCAGGGATTCTGTAATCATAGAATCATTTTGGTTGGTAAAGACTCTTAATTTCATTAAGTCCAATTGTTAACCCAGCAGTGCAAGGTCACCACTAAATCATGTCCCTAAACACCAGATCTCCATGTCTTTTAAACCCCTTTAAGGAGTGGTGACTCCACCCCTGCCCTGGGCAGCCTGGGCCAGTGCTTGACAACCCGATTCTGAGATCTTATGATATGTCTCATGCACACTCTTAGCCTGTCATCTGTTCCAGATACAGAAGTAAAAGTTCTCTTGAGTATTTATCCTTAAAATTATCGTGCCACTTCTACAAAACCCACTGCCAGTAAAAGTAATTTAACTTTTTTCACTTTAATCTTCTCTTTCATTTCTTGCCCTAAATAGCGTGCTTTAGAATAATGTAGTAGTGGCTTGTACCCAAGGCAGGTGAATCCTGCCAGCATGTGCAGTCAAACACCCAGAAATAGTAACCTTTGCTGTTAGAGAAGCTAAGATGATGGCCTCTCTCTAAAGCTTACAGCCAAAAATTATGTCTTGATGGGGGTGGATCATTTTTTTTGTGATAAAAATATAAGGTATTTTTCACTAACTGAAACAAGTACAAGAGGACTATCATATGCACCTCTTCAGCAGTACCTGTTTAATTTTTTTCCTCTTACCTTTTTATAACACAAGCCAGGGCACTAAAAATAAACCAACTTGAGATTGTTCAAGTGTTTAAATCCCGCGTCCTTATGAACAGGGCATCTGAATATTAGTTGCATTAACTTACTCCAGAGCCAACACTTGTTATCTCAATGCAGATGCTCCTATCTTTGGTTTATGGATTAACAGCTGTCATCATGTTGGCCCACCTTTTAAATGTGAATAATAGTTTCTATTTAGACTATAGGGGTTTTTTTTATATTACCTTCCAGATGCTTCTAAAAGGCTTGACTCTGAGGCTGTGAGGAAATTATGTTGAGTGTTTAACCACAAAATGCACAGCTTCTAGAAGATCACTTAGCATTTCTAAGTTCTGTAGTAATTTCTGAACACACAGGCTGATGAGTTTCCTACAGATTAAATTCATTGAAATATATCCTATCCTGCTGAAACAATTTCTTATGCAAACAGCATTTCATAGAAACATAGAATCTCCTGAGTTGGAAGGAACCCACAAGGATCCTCGAGTCCAGCTCTTGTCAATGCACAGGACAACCCCAAAGTCACGCCATGTGTCTAAGAGCATTGTCCAAGTGCTTCTGGAATTCTGTGAGAGTTGGTGCCATGACTGCATCCCTGGGGAGCCTGTTCCAATGCTCCACCCCTGTCTGGGTGAAGAGCCTTTTCCTAAGATCTAATCTGAACCTCCCCTGGCACAGCTACATGCCATTCCTCTGGGTCCTGTCACTGGTCACCTGAGAGAAGAGATCAGCAAATGCCCCTCCTTCATCTCTGGTGAGGAAGTTCTAAACTGCAATAAGGTTTGGGTCTTTTTACCCAGATTGTTGTCATAAACAAACTTTCCTTATAATGTGGATATTAATGTCTTGTCATTTCACTTCAATGTTTTTGATACCATTTTTATTTCATCTAAAAGCCTGTAAATTATGAACAACTTCAAACAATTCAAGATGATTGTGAAGGTTTAAAGCAAAACTAAGGATGATGTGGGAGAGTCATTCTCTTTATGAATAGTACAATCAGATCATTCTGTGTAAGGTCTTCCACCTTCCCAGAATGAATAAATCTGTGTATTCTAATTCTTTAGAAATACAACTTTAAAAAAGGAGGGGTGGGGAAATCTCCTTTCAGAATTAATTGCCAAAAGGTGTTTATTTAAAAAAAAATGAAAAAAATAGAGTATTTAATTATGATTTTAAATGATTGAAACAAAAGAGCACCTGCTTAATCAAAAGAAAATAATGTATGCAGAGTAAAGTCTTTTTCTATTATGCTTCTGATGACAATAGCAGGGTATTGAGAAAATATAATAGGAAAAGTAATATCTAACATTTTGTTTTCTTATGTCAAGAGAGAGAATAACTATTGTTATTGGATAATTTTTATCAAGTTCTTATATATTAAGCTTTAATTTTCCAATTCAGCTTCATTTGATTACCATCTAAAGTTAAATGCTCACCTGCCAATGTGCAATTCCCTGACACAACCCTCTAACTAGGACTTTTGGTCCCTAGCTGTCTGTAGGTTTTGGTGGTAGGAAAAGACAGCTTGACTGTATCACAAAGGTCTTTATTCTTTAGTCCTCTATGTCTACAGGGTAAAAAGAAAGTGGATGGCAGCATGAGAAATGGCAGAAATGGCCACTTCCAAGGCATGTTGTTTACATTAACTACTTTTATCACACCACTTGCAGGGGTCTTTTAACCTACAAGGCAAGGAACATGCAGGGAACTAACTAAGACTTTTAAAACTTTTTCCACACTTAGACACACTCCCCCAACCCTTTAATGCCATCACACCACACTCTAATACTTCTACATATAAGTCCATATTTTATCTTGGGGTAAAGTTGGCCTTAACAGTCCTTTCTTCTTTTTCATCTTGGACTTCAGGTGCTTACTGCAAGGTGTTATACTGCAAGGTGCAGTATAGCTGCAGCATATTAACAGTCTCTTCTTCCATTCTCACAGAATGTCCAAGGTTGTTTATTGAATTCCAGAGCTATCTTCAAGGCCTCTTGCTGTGCTTCTGCTGCACCTACTTTCCCAGGCATACTGTCTGCCTGAGTAGTTGCTTTCTCAGGCTTAATGGCTGCTTGGCTAGCTGCTTTTCTGGGCCTGGTACATGCCTGTTCTCCAACACTCACCCAAATAGACAAATAGATATTTGGTATATCCATATACTGTTAACAAAAATTTGTTATCCTCAGATGCATACTTCTCTATAGAGTATTGTAAAGCTGTTAGCAAGTCTCATGAGCATTATCTGCTTACAGTTTGGGAAAGCTTTAATTACAGGTTTCTGTGGTTTTGTCCTTTTTCTCATGTAACTACACTTTGACTCTGTGAAGAGCATAGGCTATGCTGTTGCATAGCCATGGCTGTGTAGTGAACAGAGCTGCTGGATGAATAATCATAGAATGCTAGAATGGCTTGGGCTGGAAGGGACCTTTCAAGGTCATCTAGTCTAACCCCCACCTGTAAGTCAGCATCTTGAACTAGATCAGGTTGCTGAGAGCCCCAAACAACCTGACCTGGAATGATTCCAGGGATGGGGTATCTACCACCTCTCTGGGCAGCCTGGACCAGTAAATGCTTAGTAGAAAATAAAACATTTACTATTACACAGTAAGAGATTTATCTCTGTTCTTTGCCCCAAAAAAGGCAGAAATAGGTAGAAAAACAATGTATGAAACTTGATCATTAAAATTCATTAACAAACTTTAATTCCAGCATTTTCAAACTTTTTAAGTACCCAAATTTTTGTCTGCAAGAGAATTTGTACACATCCGATTATGCTGTAGCATTATCTAGTAGGTAAGGAGGAAAAGCACTTCCAAAAGAGTTAGCCTTTTGTAGGATGAGGTGAAACCAGGTCACTGAATGTTTTGGACAGGTTGATCAGAAGGTGTTTGTAAAACAGAAGGATTTAGTTTCTCTTTAATGTAACTTTTGTGTAGTTATTTCTCTCTTTTTATTTTGACACAACTTTCAGTTGCATACCTTGTTGTCAACTTCAGATGACTGAAGTAGTTGAGTTGATATGTATATAAAAACATCTATCTTGATAACCTTGGTCTAGTTCTCTAATATAATTTCTAGCTCAGTTTTTGTCCCCACTTCTGCAACATAGGCAAAATAATGATCTCCTGTGTTGCAATTATATATATTAGTTTTGCATATAAAGCATTTACAGTCCCCAGCAGTGGTTGAGTATATTGAGATTTGAAGAAGTAATTCATTTTAGTTGCCTTTAAATTGTCTTCTGATTGCTGAGTGTTTAGGGTGCCCATGTTCAGCCTTTTCTGCCAGGTTTGAAAGTATGGTTTTCTTACACAGCCTCATCACTCCAAGGAGCACAACTCGACACCCCCCCATGGAAGAAGTTTCTCCTCCTGTTCAGGTGGAACCTTAAGTGCTCCAGTTTGTGCCCATTGCCCCTTGGCTTGCCACTGGGCACCACTGAAAAAAGTCTGGCCCCATCCTATTTACCCCCAACCCTTTAGATACTGACAAGCATTGAGCAGATCCCCTCTTGGTCTGCTTTTCTCCAGGCTAAGCAGCCCCAGGTCTCTCAGCTTTTCCTTCTCCCAGAGATTCTCCAGTCCCTTCAGCATCTTCCTAGCCTCTGCTGGACCCTCTCCAGTAGTTCCTTGTCTCTCTTGAACTGGGAAGACAGTTAATTGACAGTTGTTAATTTGCTGTCCATCTTTTAACTCTACACTTGCCCTTGGGGAACTTTGTGAAGTTCCTCTTTGCCCAGCTCTCAGCCTGTCCAGGTCTCACTCAATGACAGCACAGCCTGATGGTGGTGCCAGCCACTTCTCTAAGTTTTTTATCATCAGCAACTTGGGTTTAGTTGTTTTTTTTCTTTGCCTCTGTTTTTTAGAAGAAGCAAAACAACATTTCTATGTAATGGTTGATTAAGTACATCATTTACACAGTGATTTCCCCCTTAAGAGTTCCAAGTGCTCAATTAGCAAAACTTCATCCCTTAATTGAGACATTGAATATTCACCTTTATTTAACTGCAGTTGAGGTGGCCATTGTTGAAAATACATGCATAATTGCTTACAGAATTTTTCTCATTTCATCTAATACATCTTTCTGAATGTGGCTGAGTGCCTTTTTTAGTAAGATGAACAGTAGACACTTTTCCCTTTTTTTAATACTGCTACTGATCAATCTCTTATAAAAATATTTCAGATGTAAAATAATACTGGGTAGGGTCTGAAGCCATATTGTTTACACATTGCCAAAAAGAATGGATAATCTGGGGCTTCTTTCCACTGTCAGCCAGATGTATCCATTATGGAGAACATCCTGTCTGTGCTTTTGCCTACCTTGTGACAGAAGATACCTTCTGATCTACAGTCTTTGAATTTCAAAATCCAAATGAATACCATCTGTTTGAGCAACTTAATCCTCTTTTCTGTGGCCTAAGGAAAACAAAGCAGTTTTTAAGAGTGTATAGCTACAGTGTACATTCAGAGAAATTGTCTACAACTTCTTGTTAAAATCAGCAAAACAGTTTTGAGGAGTAAGCTGCCACTTCCAACGTTTTTGCAGCCATATATATTCAGACATTTTTAAATTTCTGAGTAAATTACAGAATCACAGAATTATTAAGGCTGGAAGAGACCTTTGAGATCATCAAGTCCAACTCTCAGCCTACCACCACCATGCTAATAAGCCATGTCCCTAGGTACCACATATAGATGCTTTTTAACCACCTCCATGGACAGTGACTCCACCACTGCTGTGGACAGCCTGTCCTGACGTCTAACAGCTGTCCCAGTGAAGAAATTTTTCCTGATATCCAATCTAAACCTATCCTGGTGCAACTTGAGTCCATTTTATCTTGTACCCTCACAGGTAGCCTGGGAGAAGAGACTGACCCCCATCTCTCTATAACCTCCCTTCAGGTAGTTGTAGAGAGCGAGAAGGTCTCCCCTGAGCTTCCTCTTCTCCAGAGTCAGATCCCTCAGCTGCTCGTAGCATTTGTGCTCCAGACCCCTCACCAACCTTGCTGCCCTTCTCTGGACAAGCTCCAATTCCTCAGTGTCTTTCTGGTAGTGAAGACAAGCCCACTGACAAGCGAGAGCAGCAATAATTTATTTCCTATAGATGGATTGTGACAAGTCACGTTGGGAGCAGTGGCTGCATACTGTGGGGCTATGTGAAAACAGGCTGTGATGGCCCTGGATGAAGCTTTTCAGAGCTCCTTTAGTCCAGAATAGGTTCAACATCCAAAAGACCTAGGGGTTCCAGTGGACAGGAGGATGCCCATGAGCCAGCAGT